>CM064865.1:56041352-56278850 GCA_032719365.1 Prinsepia uniflora
GTTGTAGAAATGGCTAAGTCAATGCTTCATTGTAAGCATTTACCCTATAAGTTTTGGGGAGAAGCAGTTAACACTGCTGTATATCTCCTAAATCGATGTCCTACAAAGGCTGTGTTAAACAAGACTCCATTTGAAGTGTTCTCAGGAAGAAGACCAGGGGTGACACATTTGAGAATCTTTGGATCCCTATGCTACATGCATGTTCCAAAACAGACCAGGCAGAAGTTGGATGATTCCAGCAGCAAAGGAATTTTTATAGGCTATGGAAGCTGTGAAAAAGGCTACAGAGTTTACAGTTTGGAAAGCAGGAAAGTTGTGGTGTCTAGAAGTGTGATTTTCAATGAGAAAAATCACTGGAACTAGGAGAAGCTTGAAGAGGTTACAAGTTGCATTCCTCTAAGTTTCAATGTTGGAGATTCTCAGACAGAACCAGCAACATCAACTCACTCTCCTAACCCGACTAGTTCAAGCCTAAGTGAAGATGATCAACCTAGTCACAACCCTGATCATTCATCCAGTAGTGCTGCAGGAAGCTCTACAGAAGAGACCAGTGATACACCTGTGAAACTAAGAAGCTTAAGTGACATCTATGCTAGATGTCACATGAGCATGATAGAACCAGAAGGTTTCATAGAGGCAGCTAAAGAACCTGTTTGGAGAAAAGAAATGGAGGCTGAAATAGAGAAGATCGAGAAGAATGGAACATGGGAACTTGTGGAGAGACCTACAGTTAAACCTGTGATAGGTGTCAAGTGGGTGTTCAAAACTAAACTGAATCTTGATGGTTCAGTACAGAAGCACAAGGCCAGATTGGTTGCAAAAGGGTATGCACAAAAGCCTGGTATGGACTTCAATGAGACGTTTGCTCCAGTAGCAAGGCTGGAAACAATCAGAGTTTTGATTGCTTTAGCAGCACAAAGAAGATGGGAGCTGTTTCAACTAGATGTAAAGTCTGCTTTCCTGAATGGTGTACTAGAGGAGGAGGTGTACATTGACCAACCTGAAGGTTTTGAGGTTCTAGGGAATGAATCCAAGGTCTACAAATTGCACAAGGCTCTCTATGGTCTGAAATAAGCACCAAGGGCTTGGTATGGTGAGATAGATTCTTATCTACTAAGCTGTGATTTTAAAAGAAGCACAAGTGAGCCTACTTTGTACTTAAAGAGAAAACAAAGTGAGGGGACTTTGATTGTGTCTATCTATGTGGATGACATAATCTATACTGGTGACAGCACAAGGATGATGACTGAGTTCAAACAGGATATGATGAGAAAGTATGAAATGACAGACTTGGGACTACTACATCATTTCCTAGGGATGGGAATTCTACAGTCCAGTGAGGGAATTTACATTCACCAAAGGAAGTATGCTGCAACTCTCCTTGAGAAGTTTGGCCTTAAAGATTGCAAACCTGTCAGCATACTAGTTGCTACTAGTGACAAATTACAAAAGAAAGATGGAAGTGGATATGCAGATGAGGAATTATACAGGCAGATTGTTGGAAGTCTACTCTATCTCACTGCCACTAGACCAGATGTGATGTTTGCAGCAAGTTTGCTGTCAAGATTCATGCACAATCCAACCAAGAAACATCTTGGGACTGCCAGGAGAGTCCTAAGATATGTTCAAGGAACCTTGAACTTTGGGATTGGATACAGGAAGGGAAAGGCTGCTATCCTAGTAGGATACTGTGATAGTGATTGGGGAGGCTCTATTGATGACATGAAGAGTACCTCTGGTAATGCTTTCACACTAGGAAGTGGTGTATTCTCATGGGCCTCTGTAAAGGAGTCTAGTGTGGCCCTCTCAATAGCAGAATCTGAGTATGTTAGTGCCTCAGAGGCAAATACTCAGGTTGTTTGGTTAAGGTTCATCCTAGGAGAACTAGGAGAAGAGCTGATAGAAGCTACTCCTCTCATGTGTGATAACATATCTACAATTGTCATGGCTAGGAACCCTGTGTTCCATCAAAAAACCAAGCATATTCACAGAAGATGGCACTATATAAGAGATGCAATTCAGAATGGAGAAGTTTCCATTCAGTATTGCAGGTCTGAAGAACAGGTGGCGTCTAATATTCACTAAGGTTCTCCCTAAGGAACGGTTTTACTACCTAAGAGAACTACTAGGAGTAATACCAGTGAACACCTTAGGAGGGGCTGTTGGAGTGTAATGTGTGCACTGGTATGACTTGGCAGTGTTCCTTATTGCCAACTCAAGGAGACAGGTGTCAAAATAAGAGAAAAGAGTGCAAGTCAGCAAATGAGTGAGGTGGATTCAATTTGTGAGTGAGTGACGTGGTTGTGTGATGCTGAAGCTAACGGAGTGTCACTATCACATGTAACTGTCATGCAGTGTGTGTGTGAGTGTGAGAGAATGTGTGAGAGAGTGTGAATATATGAATTGTAATCGTCATTCACTGAATTAATGAGAATAGAAGTGGTGCAGTGAGAATCAGAGAGATTCCGATCACTGTGATACCAAGAACAATTCATTCACATTCAACTTGCATTTTATCAAACACATAGAGTGCATTCTGCAATTCTGTAAATTTCTACAGAATTGCTTGATTGATTAAAGCCAGAATTGAGAGTAAGGGAGAGAGTGATCTATCCTAAATCCATACGAGCTAATCTCGTGTTCAATTCAGCTAGAGAATGAGTTGAGAAGCAAACCTGGAAAGCAATGGAACAGTACACCCGATGAACTTGATCGACTCCTCTGCTTTCTGAAATCCAATAAAACCTCTCCCATCCTTTCAGTTTTATGGCTGTCCAATGACGATACCCAACTCCGCCTACCCCCTTAGCTAGCTCAAGTCGCCATGATCTTCTGCTAACGGATGGAACTCCGAGTGCTAAAGACTTAAAGAGTGGTCTTCCCACAAGGTCATTTGATCAAATTTGAGAGGAATAGTCTATCAACCTAAACATAAACATACACCAGAATAAGAAAAAACATTCCATCCCCACAAAACAATTCAGATTTTTCGCAAACATAAACCCTTTCTCTCGTCCCCATATGTTTTTTCCGATCTCCATGAAGAAGGATGGAGGAGTTCGGGAAGATAGAGGAGTTTCTGTCAGCCTGGTGTAGGTGTAAGCACGTACCCTTGGGACTTGGGAGGAGGAGAAGGAAACTCCTCCTCAAAACCAATGGGCTTGTAGATGATCACATCAAAGACCATCTTGCTCGCTAGTTCAAAGACAGTAAAGGTGCGGACTTCTAGGCCATGGCGCTGCACAAACTATAGAACATAGCTATTAGATTAATTACATTCCCTAATGAATCATGATTCGATATGAACGAAGAATTCAGGAAAACAGACAAGGTTCCATAAAAATTGAATCTTTTTTAGAATGATAGAGAAATTCAAAGCTGATAAAAACACCCCAAAACATACACCTACAACTAAGAACAAGCACAAACACATATATCAAATAACCTACAAGTATATAGTTCAATATTTAGTCTGGAATCCTAATGCAACTTTTCTGTGAAAACTAATTATCTGGACTCTTGTATTTTCATTAACCTTCAGGTTCAAGCATTATGAAATTCAGTTTTTTTTTTTGTTTTTTTTATTTTATAAAATTCTATTTTTTTTTTAATTTATAAAATTGGTTCACCACAGGTGACTAAACAAAACACATGCTCATGACAAAGAAAATAAAAAACAAAATAGTGTCTGACAAGCGCATAAATACATCAAAAAACTCGCAGTGAAAGAGCAACAAGAATAACAGGTAAACAAGACTTAGGAACTTTTTCATTTGTAGAAAGAAAGAATCTATATCTAATACCACGAACGTAACCCATTTTGGAGCTGAACATTTAGTCTGGATCCTAATGTAACTTTGCTGGGAATATTTATGGTGATTCATGGCTCGCCTCTTTTACAATGCTATCTAAGATTGGTTCAGATTTATTGAATAGTAGTAAAAGGAAAAGATCACTGCTAAAGATGGCATGAGAAAAAAAAAATTAAAAAATCATATCCGGACGTGACAAGAACAAGAGCATTCACGTATTTTCACGTATTTCAAGTCTCCCAATTTTCTCAAATATATCAGTTCCAGCTCTAAGTACATTTGAAAATTTATTTTCTTCATGAAAATTGTTTCTTTGTTTTAGAAAAACATAAAATTTAAAGCAGAGATGCAGATTAAAAACCCAAAACCAAATATGTGGTTCACTGTGTAAACCCACAACCAAGAACCAGTCATCATTCAAAATAATTACCATTTACAAAAATGAACAAGCATAAAATTACATCAAATAACTCAGAGAGAGATACAAGGCTTTTGTCGAAGCCAGGCGCCATGAACTTGAAGAAGTCTGCGGAAGTTGGAACTTGCCCAGCCATGGACGCTGAATCACCGAAATAATTTGAATGAAAAATGTAAACGGGAAAAGTAGAGAGGATTTCAGTTGATTGTACTGCGATCTCATACAGTTCATCTTTTACTGTTCAAACTTCAGAGCTCAAAGAGCACGCGGGAAGCGCTTGCATCATCCTCTGACCGCTTCTTTTTCTGTGCCAACGGCAATATATTTCTTGACTGGGCTCAACCAAAGAAAATGGGACCTTTTCAAATTTATCATTGGTCGATATGGAACCATAAATTATCGGAATATTGTGGAGCTACCACGTGGCCAACGATTCCCATAATGCCAATATTACCCTTGGTAAGATTGACAACGACACGTTACGATCTCCGCATTAATTCAATATATTTACCAGCTAAATATATTAATTAATCAGATCAATGCCGATAATAAATAACTTTCCAACGAATTATTTATTCATTAATAATAAGTGATTACACTCAGTACAATCACTTATTTAATATTTTCTCCTTCAACCAATCAGACGCTCTGGTGACTCTTAAGACTTCACTATAAATAGAAGACTTCATCTCACTTCTAAAGGTAATCAAAAACTCCTGCAAACACTCTGTCGGTTTATTCTCTCAGAAAACTGACTTAAGCATCGGAGTGTTTACGGTTGAAACACCCCCCTGAGATTCAACCTTAACCCCGTTTGATTTTTGTTATTGTGTGTAGGGATCGAGAAGGAATTTCACAGAGCCGGACGATTTCTGCATCAACAATTGGTGCTTTCATTGAGAGCCGATTTGAGAAATACTCAAAGCGTGCTCTTTAGTTTTTCTTCGAAAAAACTCCATCATCACACTTTCGACACTTACCGTTCTTCACATGGCCAGAACACGTCGATCCACGCGAGCCTCCGAGGCTACTACATTCGTCGCTGCGATCGCTGCCGTGAGCGAACCACTACCTGAGATTCCGGAGGAACTATTTTCATGTCTCCTGCACGGCCCGCGCTACGCTCCAATTCACCTACCGTTCGAAATTTCGAATTGGACACCAACGTTCAGTTTTGGAACGTTCCCCATGGCCGCTGCTAATGTGAACCCCCCCTGCAACGGGGGCAGGCACGTCGTTTTTTCAACAAACAGATGGGCTGCTGGCGGGAGAATCATCTCTAGGAGTCCCGAATCAACCCTATGATGGCTTGGACCTAAGGAGGCACTTGGACGCCCTACACAACTCGGAGGCCAACACCTAGGGACCAGGGAGACATGGCTCGTCGCATCTGTCTGAAGGCGCGCGACGTGCACCCCGACATGCTACTCATCATGAACAAGCACCTAGGGGGTCACCTCCGCAACTTGGACTGACACAACAGGTCGAGCAACTGTGCAACCAAGTTCGGGCCCAATCAGAGCTTTTGCAACAGCTGTTGGGGGATATCGGGACATCCAGAACCTCCGAGAAATACAATGAACCTCGCCAGGCACCAAGAAACGTTCCGAGACGCACCGACAAAAAACATGTTTGCTGCCACACAATGTCCCGAGACGTATCGGTGAACGACTTAGGGGAGGAAAGCTGCACCCCCAGAGCAAGAAGCCAAGGCCGATCGAGGCCTTCGGCTCAGGAGCAACTCGGAGGACGCCCAGAAGCACTTTCGCGCAACAGGCGACAGCAGCAAGCAGTCACCCGTAAGTCACGCACTCACTCAAATGGACAGACCCATCGTAACTCAAGAAGCACAGAAGATCGCTGCAAGGAGGACGAGACCTACTCGTTAACATGCTCGAGTGCCATTCCTGCTGCAACTCGAGGGAGTCGATGTCAATTGACCCGACGTGGAAATCCCCGTCACAAAGGACCATTGCACGCTGAAGAGGTTCGAAGGATGCTAGACCGACGCCTCCATGGAGTTCAACGCAACAAGACTTAGAGGATGTACTTTGGCGCCAAATACAGACGTCATCATCTTCGCCGTTCGTAAGGGACATTGAGGAGGAGCCATTCCCGCATCGATTTTCAACACCAAACTTTAATCATTACAAAGGAATCTGATCCAGTAAAGCACATCAATTACTATCGGAGGGTCATGGTACCTCACAAGCACAACGACGCGCTCATGTGCAAAGTTTTTCAAGCCTCACTGCAAGGTCAAGCAACGACATGGTTCAACCATCTACCCCAGAGATCAATCGCCTCCTTCAAAGAGTTGGCCCTGGCCTTCGTGAAGGAGTACTCGCAGCTTCGCACTGTCGAAGTCAAGGATGACCATCTCTTCACCATCCGAAGGAGGTCTAAGGAAACCTTGCGGCAATACATCCGGTGGTTTTGCAAAGAAATGTCCAGCATCGTTGGTTACAGCGATCTCGTTGCAGCTATGGCATTTAAGAAAGGCCTACCGCGGGAGAGCCAGCTCTACGGAGGCATCTTCATGAGCAAACCCCGAAGTCTCACCAAGATACTGTTCCTGGCAGAGCGACATTCATGTTGGGAGGACGAGAAAAACACCACACATGCCGCCAACCACGTCGAGGAAGATGGACATCCCACAAGGGTGTTCGCGCAGCCTAAGGATGATGCCCACTGAGGGAACTCAGTTGAGAAAGCCAACAAGCGCAAAGGGAACCCGTCAACCAACATGTTTGCGGGTGCGAAGCCAAACACACAGTTTTCGGTACCTTTCCTCCAAATATATAATCAGATAAAGGAAAAACCGTGGTTCGAAAGACCAGCTCCCGTCAAAGGCGACCAGGAGAGCGCCGACAAGAAAAAATGGTGTGCGTATCACAATTGCTATGGGCACGACATAAGCTCTTGCCAGACTTTCGAAAGATACCTCCGGGATCTCTTGAAGGAAGGACACTGCACCGAGTACGTCAGAAAAAAGGCAACGGATTGTCTCAGAAACAAAGACCCCCAAGAACTCGCACAAAAGATGATCCACGTGGACACCATCATTGCCGAGTCTGAGTTGCAGGGAACAACCAAGAAACTGAATCAATGACCAAGTCATCATCAAAGACACAAATTTTGTGGTTAAAATTCGGCTCAGTGCCTACTTTGCTCACATAGCATCTTTCAATAAGATTAAATATGTTTCGTTTCAACATCTAATGAAATTGTCTTATCGCCTACGCTTTTGTTTAGAAAGCACTAGGCCTTCGCCGCCAGAAACACTTCAAAGTCTTCGTCACACGAAGCACTCCAAGCCTTCGCCCCGTGAAGCACCTCAAGCCTTTGCCACACAAAGCACCCGAGTCTTCGCCATGCGAAGCACTCCAAGTCTTCGCCACGCGAAGCACTCCAAGCCTTTGCCATGCAAAGCCCCCAAGTCTTTGCCATGCGTAGCACTCCAAGCTTTCGCCATACGAAGCACTCCAAGCCTTCGCCACGCGAAGCACTCTAAGTCTTCACCATGCGAAGCACTCCAAGCCTTCGCCCCGCGAAGCACCCCAAGCCTTTTCCATGCAAAGCACCTGAGTCTTTGCCATGCGAAGCACTCCAAGCCTTCGCCATACGAAGCACTCCAAACCTTCGCCACGCGAAGCACTGCAAGCCTTTGCCCCTCAAAGCACCCGAGTCTTCGTCATGCGAAGCACTCCAAGCCTTCGCCACGCGAAGCACTCTAAGCCTTCGCCACACGAAGCACTCTAAGCCTTCGACACGCAAAGCACTCTAAGCCTTCACCACGCGAAGCACTCTAAGCCTTCCCCACGCAAAGCACTCTAAGTCTTCGCCCTGCGAAGCACTCCAAGTCTTCGCCCTGCAAAACACTCCAAGCCTTCGGCATATGAAGTACTCCAAGTCTTCGTCATATGAAGCACTTGAAGCCTTCACCATGCTAAGAACTCAAAGTTTTTGCCACTCAAAGCACAATAAGTCTTCACAATGCAGACCACGCCACGACTTCGCCACGCGAAGTGCTCAAGGCTCATGCCAGCGAGGCACATGAAACCATCCACGAACTTGACTTATTGGAGTCGGAAAGCCACTAAAAAAACACTTCCAACCCCACCAAGAGGGGCAACCACTAGGCCATGACAAACAGTGGGCAAATGTTTTAACATGCGAAGTCCAATTCTGCATTTCAGTGCAAGAGATCGAGATTCATTCGATCATAGATCGCTCAATTTTACTCACCCTGACATGAGCGTGATGGCCCTAAAAAGATACGGAAGTCCGCTTTCCAACGCCGTTGACCTCACTCAATTCCGAGTTGTGAAGAGTTCCCAGCGAACGTTTTTGTACACAAAGGTCAACTGCATGAATCAGCGCACGAGCACATGATTAAACCAATCCTACAAGTCTCAATTCAGATCGTCTTGGAACATGCTTGGTGGAAGTAGAAAGGTATGGAACTCAGCTTTCCAACCCCACCAACGCCACTCAATTTGGAGCTAAAACGAAGTCAGAAGACCAAATTTACTACACAAAGGTCAAATCTGCCGAAAATCACAAAACACTCAAAAAAAGTGAAGGCTTCTATTAATGAAAATTAAAGAAGTTGACAATTCACAAGTTGAATGCTCAAACATGTATTCAATGCTAAGATCAAGCCACGGGCCAAGAAGGATCATGAAGCTCATCACCATGAGCGGCACGACCTCAGAGTCTCTCCGTCAACCCATGAGCAAGCCTTGGAGGCCTTCAATCATCCCATCGTGGACTTCCAGTGACACATCGTCCATGACCTTCTTCAAACAATGGGAGTAACGTCCTCAACATCGCCTACTTGGCATAATTGGCTTCACAAAAGCGTCTCCACCACTGCTTGACCCGACTACGGCTACAAAGTAGCTTGACTTTCAACTACAAGACGAAACAATGGTTTGGTGGCATGTGTCTTCACGCTGCTTAGCTTCAGCGTCTAGACGATGGCATCTCCAAGCTCTCTTCATTCAATTAGGCAATGATTTACGATGTCTTGAGCTTTGCAGGGGGCATGATTGATCCTCTATTCTATGTTCTGCCTTGCTACACCCCATTCGGAGCGTAACAAGGTCTTGAAGATCAAATCTCTGGAAGGTCATCCGTCATCCAATGCAACTCCTTGGAAAGCTTCAGTTACTTAATGGCACCACATGTACTTCGCCTCGCATCATGGGAAGCTTTGTTTCGAAGATGAAGCACATCTCGCCTTGTAGCTACAACACACATTGCCTTGCAGCTGCAACAAGCCTCATGCTGGGTTGTGACACCTCGCACTCCAAGTGATGGGACTCCACACCTCGCACTTGCACATCTCAACTTGTAGTTGCACCATACATTGCTTCGCACTCTGCTGCACGTCGCTTTGCACTTTGTTGCACATCGCCTTGTAGTTGCACCATGTATCGCCTCACACCTGGCACTCTACTACACCTCGTTTTGCACTCTGCTGCACATCGGCTTGCACTCTGCTGCACCTCGCCTCGTACTTGCAGCACGCCTCGCCTAGTAGTTGCATCATGCCTCGCATTGCACTCTGCTGCACCTCGCCTTGCACTCTACTACACATCGCCTTGCACTTTCCTGCACCTCGCATTGCATTTTGCTCCACCTCCCCGTTGAAGGCCTTGACGTTGGCTCCGCCCACACTTGAAGATGACAGGTCCGTCAGCGCGACAAGCTCTTCTTTTCACAAAGCATCACAAGCATGTCAACTAGAGGAGCGTCTTGGTGTCAAGTCCATCATCTCTTGAAGTCGGAAGCTCCAACAAGTCCTGGACATGCCACCAGATGGTACTCTACAAAATGAGGTCTTCAAGACTACACCATAAGTATGCTTTCATACATCTTGAAATGACCGTTTCGATGAGTAGAGCGCACTACCACTTGAATCGTTGCTATCGGACATTCACAGCTCTCAAAATCTGCAAAAGATCGAAGCTGAATAAAGGAAAAATAATATATAAAATATATATTAAAATATTATATATATTTTTATATATAAAAGAATTATATAAATGCTATCAATCAATAGCAAAAGCAACGGAAAAGAAAAAGCTAATTGAAGCAAAAAAAAAAAAAAAAATCGGCGCCAATAAAAAAAAATACAAAAGCTGCTACAAACAGTAAAAAAAGAAAAGTCCACATTGATCTTGGCAATCAGATTTGTTTTTCTCTTTTCTCTGCTGAATCCATGCATGAGCAAGGATGATCAATTAGCCCACTATCACTCAATTCTCCATCTATGTTGATTCCTTCTGCATCGACTCCACCCATGACTCCTGGAGCCTCTTCCCCTATGAGCGGAAGCATGTGGCAAAACCAGCCAAACATTGCACCCCCCACCTTGCAGCTCCCAGGTAGCAGGTTGAAATCCACTCTAAGTGCTAGAGATATGGAATTAGACATTTAATTACTTAGCCTGGAAAGTCAGCGCCGCAGGCAGCAACAACGATTGATAGATGAGATATCTGGTTCCCCTTCCAGCTGGAACAATGGCTTACCATCGCCTTCTGGCTTTGCTGCTTCTGGAAATCGAACAGCGGATTTCAGTCGGATCGGAGGAGTAAACCGTACTAACCTTGATAATATTTTTGGATCTCTTGATCCTGCAATTTTGCCTCAATTACAATCACCAACTGGGATGCAGATGTGCCAAAACATGAACCTGCAGGCCCGGCCAAGCTACTCTGCCAGCCTGTCATCCTCTCCCACTTACCACAATTACCTCCACGAACAGAGACCCCAACTCTTCCTCCACCGAGTTTGATAATGGCACGACCAACACCAATAGTCAACCTCGATTAGGGTTTGCTCATCTTTATGAAAAATAAGGGCTATATGTCCTCGTTTAAATAAAGAAAGAGTAAACAAACCCAAGCTATTAATCAGGCTTCAAGAATGAACTCAAGCCCAAGGCTTCCTATTGGGAAACCAAAGCAATGTTCAAGGCCAAACGAACTTCAACTGCTCGAAGCAAAATAGAGTCCTACTTCCACATAAAAATATTAAGACGTAGTTTACTGGAACCACAAGGAAATTATATCTCTTATGATTCCACGAATTCCTAAGCGATGTGGGGGCATTTGTGGAACCATAAATTACCGGAATATTGTGGAGCTACCACGTGGCCAATGATTCCCATAATGCCAATATTACCCTTGGTAAGATTGACAACGACACGTTACGATCTCCGCATTAATTCAATATATTTACCAGCTAAATATATTAATTAATCAGATCAATGCCGATAATAAATAACTTTCCAGCGAATTATTTATTCATTAATAATAAGTGATTACACTTGGTACAATCACTTATTTAATATTTTCTCCTTCAACCAATCAGACGCTCCGGTGACTCTCAAGACTTCACTATAAATAGAAGACCTCATCTCACTTCTAAAGGTAATAAAAAACTCCTGCAAACACTCTGTCAGTTTATTCTCTCAGAAAACTGACTTAAGTATCGGAGTGTTTACGGTTGAAACACCCCCCCGGGATTCAACCTTAACCCCGTTTGATTTTTGTTATTATGTGTAGGGATCAAGAAAGGAATTTCACAGAGCCGGACGATTTCTGCATCAATAGCCGAGTTCTTATTTCCTTTCAATTTCAGACTTTATTGTTTACTCAGGCCTTTTGATAACTTTCTTAGTTGCAATAGAACTTTATCATAGGTGTGAATCGTTTTAACCCTACTTGGTTCAACCGAACTTTATTTTTTGGACCTTTCGCATGGATTTTTTGGTTCCTCACACGTTTTCATCTTTCCTTATCTATTGTTACTTTTAGGTTTATTACCCTAAATGCACCAGTAACACGCCAGCCAATCTTAAAATGCACCAGAAACTGAAATTTGTCTCAATGTGCACCAGGAATGGGTGCAATGTAGTTTTAACGGGGTTAAAGACAAAATCCATTAAATGGTGCAACAGACCTAACGTTGCACTCATTCCTGGTGCACACTGAGGCAAATTTCAGTTTCTGATGCATTTTAAGATTGACTGGCGTGTTCCTGGTGCATTTAGAGTAATAAGCCTTTCTTTTATTCCTACTTTTTCTTATTCTCTTCTTCTTTCTCTTCCATTTCTTCACAGTAGAATAATTAATGTGTTATGTTAGGCATGTTGCTAACCATTAATAATGTAGGTTCTTATTATGCTGGTTGGTAGAGTTCGTTGTCATCTGGTTTTTCAGAGGAATTTTAGTTATTTCATATCCTCTACATTTCCAACATATTGTTCAGATTGACATATTCAAAATCATCTTCATTATCTGAATTGGTGGTCATTAAATTTTCATTTAGTCTGTGTACTTCATGTTCTTCTGCAAGTATTTCTACTTCAATTGGGAAATCTAACTCACTCATGTTGTTGGCTAGTTTTTTAACTAGCTCCATTGCTTTTGTTTTATATTGTTCCGAAAGTGTTCTGCTTGGCTTCAAATATGTCACAAATATTCTTCTTCAATCGGTTGCTTTAACTAGATTTCTGGAGTCCACAAATTGTCTAACAATTTTTGATGTATGGAGTAAACTATTAACCCATTGTGTTGTGGGATTGAGACTTAAAGCAATTTGTTTTGTTTATGGAAGAGTTTCTTTTGGAATGTCACTGTCAATTGTCTCTGTGAGCATCCAAATTTGATATGGTTGGAAAACATTTATTTTCTCTCCAACCCAATATACTGGTTATGGAAAAAGTTAAAATATTTGTTCCATTTAAAAATTCTAACCACGTCATATATCATTGATTTGATAAATACCGAGAAATCTTTTAGTAAATACCGAGAAATACCGTGATTTGATAACCACGTCATCCTTGTTAGTAATTCCCCAACCAAGAGTATCAATATCTCATTGTTCGTCTGTCCAACCAAGAGTAACAATATCTCCTTGTTCATCTGTTGGAACAAATGAAAGTCTTGGAAAGTTATCTGCTAAATTAATATTTTTGTAGTTTCGAAAATATAAAT
Organism: Prinsepia uniflora; assembly: GCA_032719365.1. Lineage (NCBI taxonomy): Eukaryota > Viridiplantae > Streptophyta > Magnoliopsida > Rosales > Rosaceae > Prinsepia > Prinsepia uniflora. The sequence continues at coordinate 56,054,594 of CM064865.1, forward strand.
CCATAATCGTCTCATGATAGTCCAAAATTCTTTGTTTTATGTTGCAAAAAAACTTCATGAGGTATTATTTGGCAAGCAAGTTCAAAAAGACAATTTTTTTTTTTTAAAAAAAAAGAATCCATATGCTCATTTTGAAGCATTTTAGTTAATTGAAGAAACGTATTGATTTTTCAAAATTAAAATCTTCATTACAATCCATTTCTCTAGTGATTTGGAATCTCAACTTTTTAACAAAATATTCTCTTCTTTTACCAAAGAAAACTATTGCTCCTTTTCTTTTAATTTTTTTTTCTTTCAAAATTATCTATTTTTCAACTCATTTGAAAGATAATTAGGTTATATATTTTCTGAAACTTTTATTTTCTTTATGGATATGGGATTTCCATATTTCATTTATTTCTTCATATAAGTTGTTTTCTATTCTTGAATTGAAGAAGTTTTTTTACTTCCGATTTGGAATCTCCTGCTATTTATTTGGCATTCAAATGATTGTTGAAAGTTTTTGCTATTGCTTCATAAGTTTCAAAGTCTTCATAGCATGCTTCATGGTATTTGTTTACGTTTGAATGGTAAGCGGACCATTTGTTGTAGATTTCTGGTTGTAATCCTTGATACACAATATAAATTTTTTGAGAAGAAGGTTTTTTCCTTAGTATTGTATTCCAGAGCTTTTTACCCTTGTCATTTCCTGCACAATATAACTTACTTGTTTTAGTGATCTTCTCTACTATGAAAATCTACAATAAATTTGTTAGTACCCTTTACATGTTAAATTTCAATACTTTCTTGAAAAATGACATGATACCATTTCAATCGTCGATCATTGGTTGTGGATCTTTTATTAATTGAGAAGTCACGAACAGCTTGATTATTAGTTATAAGGATAAAAACTTCTGGTGAAAAAAAAAATATGAAATCTTTTTATCGCAAGTTTAATAACTAAATGTTCTTGCTAAAAGGTAATGTATTTTACCTCATTTGTTTTAAATTTACCAAAATTATAACCACAAATTACTTCTTCCTTTTGAAATTTTTTAGGTATTGTGATTTTTAATAGTTTAATGTCATTTTCTTTTAATAGCATATCTCTATCATTCCATTTTCTTTTAATTCTTTAGGAAAATCTCTTATTCTAGAGATTATATGTTCTTGAAGTTTTATTTTTGAATAATCTAGAGTGATTTGTAGAAAATCTATCGACTCCTAGTCTACCTCTATCTTTTTTAGGGGAAAGGATAATTTCATGATTTTGGAGTATTTTATACAAAATTTGTAAATGACGCTTGTAATTCTCCTTTGTTTTAGAGAACACAAGAATATCATCAAAGAAAACGACGCAAAAATCTTTATAGTCTTTAAATATTTCATCCATCAACCTTTACTATACCCGTGGCACTATGTTTAGGCCAAAAGGCATAATGATCCATTAGTAATGGCCACTAGGTGTACTAATGGTAGTTAAGACTTTTGACTCCTCAGTTAATTATATTTGCCAAAAACACGACTGGCAGTCAAATTTAGTAAAAAAAAATTTGCACCATTAGTTTGGTTAACTAAGATATCTGCCATGGGTAAAAAATAACCAGCAAATTCAAGTTGTTCGTGCAACTTTTTATAATTAATCACCATTCTAATGTTTCTTCTTTTTATTTTTGTGTGTTTTCTTACCATAAATGTAGGACTAGAATGAGGATTTACAGTTTTTTCTATGAGTTTTTTTTTTGAGAAATTCTTTTATCTGCACATTGAACTCATTAATATCCGTTCTAGTATAATCATAGGTTTGACTCTAATTATGACATTAGGATCTCTTAAGTTAAAAGAACAATATCTAGGGCTTTTAGACCATAATTTTAATGGAACTTCCCTAAAGTTTTCTTCAAGTATTTTATATATCTAGTGATTTGTTTCTAACTGGAAATTTTCTTCTTCTACCTGTTGTAGGATTGGTGTTGGGTCACTACGCTGGATTGGCGCAAACTCAAATATACATTTATATTGATGCTGTTGAAACAAAGGAATTTCAACAAACTCTTTTTTTTTTAGAGTCAGAGACACATAAATGTGATTTACAATTATGGGCAAATATGTGAAGAGGAAAATATTTCATAGAATAAAATCTCCATGCATATTTGGGAAATATAATATTTTTGGTATAATGAATTTTGTATCATTTAACTAAATTGCTATCTTTTTAGCATTAAATTGTATTAATGATCTCTTTCCATGAATTCTTGTAACCTGTATTGGGTTTTTTTTTTTTATAGGAATCTACTTTTTTGTAGGGATGAAATTTGGTTTACATGAGCACGTTGTTGCGCCTTTTTCAATCAAAATGAAAAGACTATATAGTTTATAGCTTGCAAAGTTAAATGATCCTAACATATAAGTAAATCATTTTTTACTATGATATGGTGAAAAGATTATTTCATCTTGTCTAATTTTAAGATGATAAAGATGAACTGTTTTTGTTTCATATTAAGGTTCTTTAATTTTTAAAGAACCTGATCCTAGTAAAACAAGAACTTGCACATTTTTTAGTGCTATTACTTTTTCTTTAATATTACTCAAATTTGAACTCGATTCATCATATTTCTGCCATTCATAACTAGTTTCTTTTTTACCTTGAGATCTTTTATATCTTAAGTAAACATTGTTTCCTGAAAGTTGCATTTCAAGTAGACTAAGTTTTTTTACTTGTTTCTCCTACAAGATTCGTATATAACCATTGTTGAGGTATTTCTAAACCTCTCCAATTTATTAATCTTGGTTGAATTCAGCATTGTTTTGGTTCAAAAACTTCAATAAGGTTTTTATTTATTTCTTTTATTGAAACTTTCGGAAATTTTGTTAATTCATGGATCGTTTTCCACTGAATTGAAAAATCCAGAGAATGATTCATTCGTAAGTTTTTAAGTTAAATTTTAATTTTGATTGAGTTTTTAATATTATCATCCTTAATGGAAATGGAATAATTTGATTTGACATTAAACCAAACAACTCCATTTAGCAAATTGGATTGTATTCCTCCTATAATATCCTAAAGTGGATTACTTAGTATATTATCGAAAATTATAGCAAGTATTGGTGTATCCAATATTTGTCTGAATAAATTTGTTATTTGGATTTGGATTAATCCTATATGCACATATTTTATTTCATGATATTTATCTTCCATCTTCTAATTTTTTTTTCTTTACTGAACAAAGGAATTTCTGATATGCCTACTTCAGTACATTTAGCAGTAATGTTACTACTAAACTGCTCAAAAACTCTTGCAAAAAACATTTTAAATTTTGACGATTTATAAATATCTTATTTTTTAATTAAGTGCTTAGTTTTTTCTTTCTAAGTTTTCAAGTTGTTCTTTAGAAAAAACTACACTTTCTCCTATTACATCCCGCAGAGTTACACTTTGATTTTCTTCTTTTGAACTATGTTATTCTACAAAGTTTTTGTCACGACCCATCCCAATCCCCCCGGGATTAACACGGGATGTGCTATGCTCCCGTCTGGGTGTCAGACAAAGGATAATTCAAAACTTTCAGCCCGACCGGCTTCCAGAGCGCGCCAGGATCCGGTGGATGAGCGTGATGTCTCGGTCTCTGCTATAGTCTGGATCCGTGATCAACTTGAAGGATATTAAAATCATTAAAAGCTGTGAGTGGACGAAAAGCAATAAGTTCATAAAAACACATTTCATAAAGAAACATTTATGCCCTTCACTAAAAAGCATGCATGCATTCGAAACCCAATTCATTTCCCATGTAATAAAAACCATTTAGGAAAACCAGAAACCATTTCACTTTTCTCGAATCTTGGGCCTTAGCCCGAAACCGTAAATCCGACATATATGGGAACTCAGCCCAAAACCATAGGATACGAAAATCCGTAAATCAAGATCCACGTGGGTCACTGCCTAAATCCATAAAACATAGAAATATCATTTTTGAAATCCAATTACCATGTTATAAATCCAATAAACAATGTTTACCACATATCATATAACCAATCATGTCAAGGTTTCCAAAGCTACGTGCGTGCTACCCGGGGTCTCAAATCCCAAGTCCACCCAGGTCAAGTTCCGCAGATCAATGACCCTCCCTGGGGGTTATAATCCATATATGCCTTCTTGAGAGTAAGGTACCCCATGGGGGCGACTCCACTCAGTTAGTGTTCCGTGACTACTCTGGAGTCCACTCAGGCCAACGACCCTCTCCGGAGGAGACAATCCATAATAAAGGATGGTATACGAAAAGCTATTTCGAAATCATTCTCAAAACCTTTCAAAATTTTCAAAGGATCCATGCCCGGTCTCCATAAACCTTCATGAAACCAGAAATCCATTTAGAGTCTCTGAACCCGAAATCACCTTTATAACCATAAATGGGACGCATGCCCGATATCATAACCAATTGGGCCTCAAGCCCGATATCATAACCAACTGGGCCTCAAGCCCGATTTCGTAAACCAACTGGGCTTCAAGCTCGATTTCGTAAACCAACTGGGCTTCAAGCTAGATTTCGTAAACCAAGTGGGCCTCGAGCCCAATTTCGTAAACCAACTGGGCCTCGAGCCCGATTTCGTAAACCAACTGGGCCTCCAGCCCGATGCCTTATTAAATTAAATGGAATCCAAGTCTGAGAGTTCGTAAATCAAATGGGTCTCATGCCCGATTCCATATTTCCAAATTCGAAATCAAACCACGAACCAATTGGGCACCTAGAATGTATCTAAAATGGACTTCAAGTCCGAAGGTTTCCAAAAAAAATGGGTCTCATGCCCGAGTTTACCTTTAGAAATCCAAAACCATTTCATTAAACTATTATCGAAACCACAAACACATCTAACCACAGCGTAAAACCATAAACCTCGATATACGTGCAAATATGTAAATTGCCTCGAAATACGTGTAAATATGTAAATCACCAATACCATAATCATCATGATAGAAATCATATATATAAAAAAAATATAAACATTTATGCATGCATCACAGTTTAGAAATTAAGGTCCACTCATAGACCATTCTATGATGCCGTCTCGATATGCGTGTCATAAGCCTTCCCAGCCTAATCACCGTCACTGGAACTCCCAAACCTGTCCAAATCATACTAGAGGGTTACTAACTACCTTATTAACCTCTCATTGAATTTGCGTAATTTTCCCGAATTTTTCACTATTTTAAACTCGATCCTAAACCTTTGGACGTCCCGAACTATATCGAGACGATGTCCGATCGACACGAAACCAATCCCAAAATTTTCGTTACATCGAATAGATTAAAATTCATATTGACTGTGCCTCGGAAAGAGGGCCCACATGCCGTCGCAAGCGATTGCGTGTGAAAGCCACGCGCCGCACTGTTCATCATTCTCTACCTCCAACGAACCCTGTTCTCTAGTTTGGTCCGGTTCAGTCGAACCAGCGAATCGTCGATACCTGTTCACAGCCAATATCCAACCATTTTTCATCCCGTTTATTCCTATAGTTTGGTCTACTCATTTCCCATTAATCTACATCTCCAAAAGTAGAAAACTAGGTCTGTAACGTACCTTCTCAATCGAAGAGTAAACCAGCCACCTGCAACCCTTTTCTGCCATCGACTACGACCACCAAAACCCTTGTAACCGGTCCCAAACAGCTCATATGACCTCCATAAACACGTTCCAATAGTTAGAATCGATCGACAAGCACTGAAAACAAACTTTTGAATTTGAATCCAAAACTTACCGTTTCGACGTCCCGGCCACCTCGGGCCACCGCAACCCTCAACTCCTAACCCGTGGAGTTTGTCTCACCTCAAGGAACCTTATCCGATCTATAGAAATGGTCAATAACCACCGAAACCATTTGCACCATATTTGGACTCAAAAACAGTGTTCAGGTTTCACCGTCGAACTCCCACCACCGTCCACGACGGTCGACGCCTCTAGCACCGTCCTCATCGTCTCCATTCACACTCACTTTTTCCTTCACAAGTGACAAGAAAAAGAGGACGTTTGGAAGGGGTTTGAATGGTTTGTTTCTCACGGTTTGGGTGTTCGGGTTTTTAGAAGGAAATGAAGAAGATGATCGCGGGAAAGAGAGAGAGAGGGATGAGAGATGTGAGTTTGATGATGATGATGATCAGATGAGATAGGGTGGATGGTGAGGATGACAGAGCTGAGGAAAATGGACGGCTGGGATTGGGAGAGAGTGTGTGAGTTTAATAAATTAATTAATTTAATGGCTAAAGGACATAGATCCCCTTTTTAAGGAAAGTGACCGATGGGATAAGTGACACTTCCAAGGACCCCACCTACAAATATCTGCCCAATCAAAATTAATTATTATTTTATTCGGATCCCGAGACGTAAATTCTCGATTTCGATCCCGTGACCATAACTTCTCCGTCCGACGTCTGATTTCTACATGCCGCTTGTCTACGGACTCGTGGCATCCCGACCTATGTCACGGTCATGGGTCCTCGTACAGCGGACTTTCTAGGTCAAAAGTCAACTTTTTACCCAAGATTAGGGGCAAAATGGTCATTTTACACCATCCATCCTATTTCGCTCAACTAATCACCAATTAATCTCCCTAATCCTTCTTTAGTCACTAATCTAATCCTGTAATTCGGGACGGGTCGTTACGATTTTGTAACTCGTTTACCATGAAGACCCATTCATCTTCATCTAAACTTTCTTTTTCAAATTAGACTTCATAAAAAATTTCTTCTATATCATAGATTTCTTCCCCATATGGAATTTCTAACTCTTATTTTTCAAGAGTTTTAATTATCTTTTGGCACTATTTCCCTTTTTGGGCATTGAGGTGCTTTAGACCTTATTCATTATAGATAAAACATCTGCATTTTCTCTTAGAATTTTTGGAAGAAGTATTTTTGTTATATTTTTTTTTCTTTTCACATATTTTTAACCTTTGGAAAATTTAGATTGTTTTCTCATAGGCTTCCATTTAAATCTATTCTTTTTGAAAGATTCTCCAAGAGTATAACAACCTATTATCCTTAAATTTAGGGGCACGTCCCCGCTCCCGTCTGACAATGACTCTAAACATACCAAAATTATCCTTAAATAAAAACTGAAGACTTAAATAGATAGATAACGTACAACCACAGTGTTTAAAGTGATACTGTCAGACAAGGGAAAGTAAAATACAACATGTGAGCACAATAGTCAGAGTACATTTATTCGGTGCTCAACCTACCCACAAGTGGGTGTACAGGTGCACAGCTAAGCAAACTAAACCTCTGCCTCCTCCTCCGGGTCCTCCTCCTCTATTTCCGTGTCAGGGTCTGGAGGGGTCAGTAAAACAAGGGTGAGTGGGCCAAAAATAACAGTTTAGAAATCAATTTAATAATAAAATAATCATAAGGTTTTACCCCTCCGTTTTCCAAATCTTGCATGCAGTGAAAACATAATATCATAACCATAAAACCACAATAATAATCGAAAGGAGAAACTAACATATCAGTGCACTGTAAAACCCAACCCAAATGATGTCACGGTTCTAAGGCTACGCGTTGCCACTCAGGGTCTCACACCCGAGACTCTCTAGGTACATCAGCTCCCGGTATCCCGGTCACTGCCCGAGGTATACGAACATGCCTTCCTGAGAGTAAGCAGCCCAACGGGGGTCAACTCCACTCAGTCAAAGCCCCGTGACTACTCCAGGGTCCACCCAGGCCAACGCTCCCTGGAGGAGACAATATACACAGGTAGGAAAGTATAGTACAATAACAGTATAGTATACCCTATGTCCCCCGGACATCCCAAACAAAATCCACATATAATCCAGACGGGTCTCATGCCCAAAACATTGTAATAGCATATATAAACAGTTCATAAGACTCATCGAAATCATAAGTGGAAATAATAAAACAGTTTATGCATGCAAGCCTTTTATAAATCAAACAGCCCACTCACACTCGGTCCTTGCTGCTCAACGATCTCTAAAACCTGTATTTTTATACCTGAGGGTTACTTAAGGACCCTATAACATCAATACTAAGACCCTAGAACAGATCCGCCACAAAATCGCATCCCGGGCACTATTCCCAGTGCTTCAAACCCTATTTTGACTAATTTAACGATCTCTGATCGACACGAAACCACCTCCATTGGATCCGTATCGTCGAAACCTTGAAAATGGTACCGGCCCCACCAAAATCACTGTTCACACGCGCCCCCACGCTCCTGGTCAACGCGTGGGTCAACGCTGCTACAGTACTGCTGACGTCAGCAGTGACGTCATGCTGACGTCAGCATGACGTCATCACTGACACTTGTCAGGTGACACGTGGCATGTTCTGATTGGTCCCTAGTCTGACAACATCTGACAGGATGACGTCATCATGACGTCAGAAGTGACGTCAGCATGATGACATCATCATGCTACAGTACAGGGTAAGCCCGTTTGACTGGAACTGGGTCGCCATCGACCCACGGCTTGACCTGATTCCACCGTACGATTCCGGCCACCATTTTCGACGGGGTTCATCCCTATAGGGTCGTCTACGTCTGTTCTATGGCTCTACAATCTCAAAACAGGAAGAAAACTAGGAGAAACTCACCAGTCCGTCGTTGAAACTCACGGTCAAAGTCCGATCGTCTTCTCCGTCGATCCACGCCGTCTCCGTCGTCCAAACTGGTTCTAATCAACTCGTATCTAACCCTAGAACATGTCTATAACTAATTAATCGATTCCTAAGCATTACAACACGTTGGTTCGAAACAGGGAATCAAAACGGGGTTTTTGGGTTTTGGGTCTTACCGCCGCCATGTCGCCGCCGCAGGCTTCGCCGTCGTCCAGTTACGCTCCTGGGGTCCTCACGGTGTAGACTGGAGCTTCCCTTGCGTCGAGGTGCGGTGGATGTCGTGGTTTGCTTCTTGGACCCGATTCCTCTGTGTTTCGGGTCTGAGTTTGCACGGCCGTTCGGGGCAGGGAAATGGGGTGGTGGTCGCCGGTGATGCAGGGTGATGATGATCAGATGATGGTGGTGGTGTTGGTGGTTGGCTGGTGCGATGAGGGGTGCTGGTTCGATCGCCTGGTTTGAGAGAAAATGGAAGAAGATGCACGGGTGAAGGGGGGGCTGGATGTGTTTGTGTGTTTGAGAGAAACAGACAGAGAGATCGTGCATGAAGAAGAAAAATCAGAATAAATGGAGGGCTGGGATTAGTTTAGGCAGGGATCCAACGGCTGGGAATTTGGGAGGGAAAATTAAATGATTATAAAATAGGTAAATAGTGTAATGTTGCTTTATTGGAATAGTATGGGCTTGGATGGGTGACACTTGTCACCAATCCACTGGTTTGATTTAAATATTAGTTGGCATGGATTCCCATAATAAATTAATATTTTATTCCGTTGTACTCGGTTCGTAAATTCCGCTAAAACGCTTCCTTGACCATAACTTCTTCATACGAACTCCGATTTCGGCGTGCCGCCTGTCTACGGATTCGTGACCTCCCGACCTACGTCATAGTCATGGGTCAAAGTCCAAATTGTTTCCCGGGTCAAAAGTCAAAGTTTCCCCCCTTCAGGGGCAAAATAGTCTTTTTACATTAAAATATTATTATTCTTGGTTCGGGTCGTTACATATCTTCTAAAAAATTACGAAGCCACTCGGCTTCTTCTGCAGCTTTATCTAAAACGATAAATTCAGATTCCATAGTGGATCAAGCTATGCAAGTTTGCTTAGTCGATTTCCAAGATACCGCTGCACTACCTAAGGTAAAGACATATCCACTTGTGGAGTTTGAGTCTTTCTCATTTGATATCCAGTTTGCATCTGTATAGCTTTCTAAAATAAATGGATATCTTGTGTAGTGCAGTCCATAATTCTTGGTATGGATTAAATACCGAATAACTTTGACTATAGCCTTCCAATGATCTCTTTCAGGATTACTTGTAAATCTACTCAACTTATTAACTGAGTAAACCAAGTCAGGGCGAGTGTAGTTTGTGACATACATCAAACTACCAATTATAGGTGCATATTCAACTTGTGATATTCCTTGACCAGCATTTTTAGTTAGATGAAGGTTATTTTCATATGGAGTTTTTACTGGATTATTATCATACTTTCCAAACTCGCAAAGTATTTTCTCAATGTAATGACATTGAGACATACAATATTAATCTATCAGGAGTTCTAGAAATCTTAATTCCTAAAATAACATCTGTAACTCTCATATCTTTCATAACAAACTTACTGGTCAACATTCTCTTGGTATATTTAATCATAACATTATTACTACCAATAATGAGCATGTCGTACACATAAAGACATACAATGACATAACCATTTGGTGTGATTTTTGTGTAAACACATATTTCATACTCATTAATTTTGAATCCATTTGACATCATTGCAATGTCAAATTTTATATGTCATTGCTTTGGTGCTTGCTTTAAGCCGTATAGAGACTTAACAAGCCTACATACTTTCTTCTCTTGTCTAGGAACAACAAATCCTTCCAGTTGTTCCATGTAAATCTCCTTTTTTAAATCACCGTTTAGAAAGTCTATTTTAACATCCATTTGATATATTTCAAGATTATGCAAAGCAATTATTACAATTAACATTCTAATGGTTATTATTCTTGTAACTGGTGAGTACGTATCAAAATAGTCTAAGCCTTCTTTTTGCTTATAACCTTTTATAACAAGTCTCGCCTTGTACTTATCTATGGATCCATCAACTTTCATCTTCCTTTTAAAAATCCATTTATAACCCAAAAGTTTATTCCCAGGAGGAAGATCCACTACCCATGTATGGTTTAGTAGAATGAAATCCAATTCAACATTAATCGCCACTTTCCAAAAAGGAGCTTTAGGGGATGACATTGCTTCTTTGTAGGTTTGAGGTTCATTTTCCAACAAATATGTTAGAAAATCGGGAGCAAACGACTTAGACATTTTTGCTCGTTTACTTCGTCTAGGTTTAGCCTCATTTTCAAGTCCTTCAGATCCTTGGTCTGATTGATCTTGATGATTGTCAAGATTACTAATATCATAAGTTCTTTTATGAGAACTTTGTTCATGTGCATCTTTCTAAGGAAACAAATTATCAAACAAATGTTGCATTTCTTGATTCAATAATTGTATTCACATGTACATCATTGTTATCTGACTTATATACCATGAATCAATATGCACTACTGTTAGTAGCATAACCAATGAATACACAATCAATGGTTTCAGTCCCTTTTAGTATCTGACACTGCTACCTTAGCAAGAAACCCCCAAACTTTGAGATATTTATAAGAAGATCTTCGACCTTTCCATAACTCATATGGTGTCTTTTCTAACTTCTTATGAAGTAATTTATTGAGAATATAATTTGCAGAAAGCAAGGCTTCTCCCCACAAATTCTGGGTTGCTACAGAACTTATCAACATAGCATTCATCATTTCTTTCAATATTCGGTTTTTGCGTTCAGCAATACCATTTTGTTTAGGTGAATAAAGAGCAATAGTTTGATGAATAATCCCATGTTGAGCACAAAACTCTGCAAATGGTGTAACATATTCACCTCCCATATTGCTTCTTAAAACCTTAATCTTTCTGCTAAGTTGATTCTCAACTTCATTCTTATAATGTTGAAATATTACTAAGGCTTCATCTTTGCTTCTAAGCAAAAAAACGTAGCAATATCTTGTGCAGTCGTCGATAAAAGTAATAAAATACTTTTTTCCACCTCTAGTTTGCAATACTTTAAATCACATATATCACTCTAAATTAATTATAGAGGTTCTGTACTCCTTTTTATAAAATGAAAAGATATTCTGGTTTATTTGGCTTCAACACAAGTTTCACAGTTGTGATTTACATCAATATTAAACTTAAGCTGACAGAACCCGTCCCAAATTCCCTGGATTATCGTGAGACATGTCTGCTCCCGTCTGACACAAAGTGTCAGACAAGGGATAATTCTAACCTTAGCCCCATTGGGGCTTCCAAAGTGCGTCAGGATCGGAGGAGGAGTGTGATGTCTCGGTCTCCGCTACAACCAGCATCAGCGATCAACCTAAAGGGCATTTAAAATCGTTGAAATCCGTGAGTGGACGAAACCAATAATGTATAAAATCATTTTGTAAGAAGACATTTATGCCCTTCACTAAAAGTATGCATGCATTCGAAAACCAGTTAATCAAACCATTAGGGCCTTAGCCCAAAACCGTAAACCAAAGTATATGGAAACTCAACCCAAAACCAATCAAGTGGGAACTCAGCCCAAAACCAATCAAACCATGTGGGAACTCAGCTCAAAACCAAATCTGTAGGGACTCAACCCAAATTAAATGACGTGGGTCTCAGCCCAAATCCAGTACATGTGGGTCTCAGTCCAGAACCAATCCTCACCATCCCTGATGTCATCCCAGATGTCACAATCAATACCGTCACGGTTCCAAGCTACGTGTGCTACTCAAGGTCTCAAATCCCAAGTCTCCCTAGGGTCCACCCAGGTCAATGACCCGCAGATCATTGACCCTCCCTGGGGGAGGTTTTAACCTCTGGCAATCCTACTCCTGAGTCACTATACGGACTGGTCGCTCCCTAAAATGACCCCTCACATGCAATGCCCCGTGACTACTATAGGATACTACGAGACGTCTAGAGGAGACAACCCACCACTCCAGGATACTATGAGACGTTTAGAGGGCAACCGTTCATGAGGATGGTATACAAAAAACCATTTTGCAATTCATCTCAAAACCGTTCAAAGGGCTACGCCAGGGTTTTCCATAAAACCATCGTAATTCCAAATCTAGTTGGGGTGCCCGACCCGAAATCACATTTTTAAACCATAACTGGGCCTTATGCCCCATATCATAACCAACTAGGCCTCAAGCCCAAATTCGTAAACCAACGGGGCCCCCAGCCCAATCATATAACTCAAATGGGCCTCCAACCCGATTTCTCCTCAAATCAAATGGACTCCTAGTCTGATATTTTCCAATCAAATGGGTCATATGCCCGAAAGATATTTCTGAAACGCCTTTCAAATCGTCTTTCAATTGGGACTCATGCCTGAATCTCGATTTCACACACATCCGTGAAATCTTCCAAAATCGTAAATCAATTCCTCAGTTTCACGTCTCTCCGTGAAACCTTTGGAATCACATATAAATAGTGTAAAACATGTGCACATAGTAAACTTGGTCGAAGCCCAAACATCATATAAAACAGAAACCTCGAATTACGTGCAATGATGCATTTTCCTCTGAAAATGCCCAATAATCATAATTAAATAATATGCACTCATGGTATCTCTAAACATGTTCATAAACACATATAAAATATTTATGAATGCATCAATTTAGAAATCAAGGTCCACTCACAGACCGCTCATGCTGTGACTCGATATGCACACCATAAGCCTTCCCGAGCCAACTCACCGTCATCGGGACTCCCAAACCTGCCCAAATCATACTAGAGGGTTACTAACTACTTCAATAACATCTCATAAAAGCCCCCTAACTTTTCGGGATTTTTATTATATTTTAAACTCGATCCTAAACCTTCGGACATCCCAAACTATATTGAAACATTATCCGATCAACTCGAAACTAGTCCCAAAATGTTCGTTACTTCCAAAAAATGATTTCACATGTTGAAGTCATCCCCAAATAATACTTCACGTGCCCCCACGTGCCGCTAAATGGCGCTGCAGATGGAGCTCACGCGCCCAGCATAGTCATCGTCTTCCTCGCAACAGAACCAGTCTGAACTGGTTTCTGCAATTTCGGTCCACCTGAACCAGCGAGACCGGTTCAGGGCCATATCTCTCTCATTTTTCATCCTTTTTCATCCATTTCAATTCCAATAGTTTACTCTAATCATTCCCAATCGATTCATGGTTTCAAAACCTAAAAACTAAGTCCAGAAGCTACCTGTTCGAAGAGAAACTGAAATGGAAGTCTGCCACTGCGCTCCGCCGTCGACTGCGCCTCCTCCGTCCCCGTTCTCGATTCCAATCACCTCGTAAGACCACCAGGAAACCATCCCAATCTTTAGAACCAATCAACAACCCCTAAAAACCCGTATTCGAATTTTGAACCAAAACCTTACGACCATAAAATCAATCCATTAAAATCATATAATCATAAATCCAAAACCTTAGAACCATGTGGGTCACCACCCACGACCATAAATGAACATCAATCCATTAAAATCATATAATCATAAATCCACCCGGAAAGCCATTTCATTAATTCGTATTTTACCATTACCATCACCAGCATCCCTGATGCGAGACGTCCCTGACGTCATGTCTCACGGTTTCATAAGCTACGCGTGCTGCCCGGGGTCTCTCCGGGTCCATATATCTGACATCCCTGATGTCTGACGTCCCTGACGTCAATCATAGCAATCCTGCTCCTGAGTCATCATACGGTACGGCTGCTCCGTATAATGACCCCTCGCAGGCAATGCACCGTGACTTCCCCAGTGTTCCAGACATCTGGAGGAGACCATCATATATCCTTGTATCCAGATGGTATATGGAAAAAAGTTTTATTAAATCCTTTTATCACATCATTACCATTGGGCCCTGCCCGAAATTTCCATAAAACCATGTAATTCCATTTAGGGTCCCTGACCCAAAATCACCATTATAATCCAATTGGGCCTCATGCCCGATTTTATGAACCACTGGGCCCACGACCCGATTTGTAAACCAACTGGGCCCGCAGCCCGACTTATAAACCCACTAAGCCCACGGCCCGAATTCGTAAATCAACTAGGCCCCTGGCCCGATAACATAACTCAAACGGGTCTCAGCCCGATTTCATACCAACTGGGCCCCTGGCCCGATTTCATTAACCAACTAGGCCCCCGGCCCGATTTTCAAATGAACTCCAAGTCCGAAATTTCCAACATAATTGGGCCTCAAGCCCGAGTTCATATTTCCAATTTCAAAACCATTTCATCATATTATATCCAAGTCATAAATATGGAAAAACCATGTAAAACCGGAAAATCTCGATTTACATGCAAGCACGTAAATCGCCTCGAAATACGTGAAACCGTACAATTTACCAACAACCAAATCAACATCACACAATCACAACCATAATCCATATAAAACATTTAAGCATGCATAGAATTTATAAAACCAAAGTCCACTCACAGACCGTTTTAACGGTATGCCTCGATACGCGTGCCACCGGCCCACCCGGGCCACACCACTATCACCGGGACTCCCAATCCTGTCCAAATCACATTAGAGGGTTACTAACCTCATCATTAACATCCTATCAAAGTCCCGTAATTTTCCCGAATTTTTACTTATTTTTAAACTTAATTTAAAACCTTCGGACATCCCGAACAATATCGAGACGGTGTCCGATCGACACGAAACCAATCCCAAAATGTCCGTTACATTAAATAGGACAGAAGTCATGTTGACCTCACCTCGAGATTCGTGCCCACGCGCCGTCACGCGCCGCCGTGAGTGGCTGCGCGTGAAACCCACGCGCCTGCTACAGTGCATCGTCCTAACCCGTATCCCTGGTAAACGGGTCCAATCTGCCCGCGACACGACCCGGTTCGTATTCTGTCAATTCGATCCTAATTCCTTCAATTGATCATTCCATTAGTTTCGTTTTAAGTTAAATTAAGGTTCTGTAACGTTGATTACACAAAACATTACCTACAATTCCACGATTCAACGATGATCCACGAAGAACACCCGGTTACTGTGCAATCATGGAACTCCTTCAATTCCAATTGATTTCCTTAAATTGATTCAACCAGAAGCTTCCATGGACTCCGTTAAGCATTTCCCCCAACTCAATTGCTTCAATCCTGCGCTCAATCGTCACGACTCAAGCTCGAACACCGTTACTGTTCAACCATGGAGTTTCATCGATCTCGATCAGTTTCCTTCAATTGATGACCCCAGAAGCATCGTGGGATCATGAGAAGTAGTTTCCCCACCTCAATTTCATCCAACGAAGCCTCCAATTCCACGACTCGAGCTCGAAATTTCAGAGGCCTCCTTCCTTCTGTTCTTCCTCAATTCAACCCCAATTACCTTCGTTCTTGTTGCAGAACGATTCGTGTTGATCCCAGAAAGCTGAATGTGAGCTCAATTTCGATCCTCACGGCCTAACACTCAGTATTCGAATTTCCCTCCTAAACTCAAAAATCTGAAATTCGAGTCTCCCTTCTCTGTCGATCTCTCGTGTTTACCCAACTCAGTTCAACCTCACAAAACTCTCAGTTTCTCACTCACGAGCTCAGCAATGGCAGAGGAATTTAGGTTGGGTAGAAGCTGGGTTTGGTTGTACACGGTTAAGAAAACATAAATGGGATTAATGGAAAATAAAATGATTAATTAATTAATTAATAAATATTAAAACATCATAATGATGTTTCCCCCCAAAACATGGATCAGGTTTCAAGGGATGAGTGACACTTGTCACTCATCCAGGTGTGCAGAGTCAACGGTCACTATTCAATATTATATTATTATTTTAATCCCGGTTCGTGCGGTAAACAGAGCCCGATTCCTTGACCATAACTTCGTCGTCGAATCTCCGATTTCGGCATGCCGTCTGTCGTTGGATTCGTATCGACGATACCTACGTAACGGTCCTTGGCCCTCGTCCATCGGACCTCCCGGTCAAAAAGTCAACATTTGGCCCCTAACATGCCAAATTATCAAAATACCCCTCAACTTCCGAACATCATAACTTTCTCTACGAATGTCGGAATCGAACGTGCCACCTGTCTATGAACTCGTGACGTCCCGAACTACGTCACGGTCATCGGTCAAAGTCCGTTTGACCGCCCGATCAAAAAGTCATCATTTTTCCCACGACTAGGGGCAAAACGGTCATTTTGCACATTTGTCCGATTTCGCCCTACTAACCACCGTTCAACCTCACTAATCAAGATTAGTCACTAAACTGATCCCGGAATTCGGGACGGGTCGTTACAATCTTCCCTCCTTAATAAATTTCGTCCTCGAAATTCCAACCGCTCCGAACTCAAACGTACTTCCCTCCTTAATTAGTTTCGCTCTCGAAACTCGACTATCCTGATTCCACAAACACCCCGTGGAAAGTGGAATTGACCACGCAACACGTGTACACCCGTACACCAACTACTTAGACAAAACTTGCTTGCACCCAAACGTACCACTAGTACTCAAAACGCAACGACTACATTCGACCCCGTCGAATGACTGAAACTACTTGTTTCGAATTTGACACCACTTGTCAAATCAACCATCTCGTTGACGCAACAACTCGACGGTTCCTTTCCCACTCCCACTAGGAGTCAGCTGACCCCACTCAACAATCTATGTTGACACATCCTGACAATCTGTCACCACACAGTTGTTGTCAGTCGAAAACTGACACTAGACTCACTCGTGGCTACACATGCCACCAACGTACTCGACTCACAAATACCCTTACCGACATTTCACACGACTTGTGTGTATTTAGACTCATCGGAAATACCATGACCATTGCATAGTATCCAATGTCCGATCCTCGACCTCGACTAATCCCATGGTATCGAAACTAATCCGGCTACCAACACGCTCACCGACACACCTCGGGTATAACCCGTATACCATAACTAGACATCACAAGTCTACAAGTGTTGTACCTCGAACCATGTACAAAGTACACACATCTATCTAATGACCAGACTACAACCACCTAGGTCAAAGCCAAAAACGTTCCAATAATGGAGTACGTTTGCCCAATCCAGCATGAGACAAATCGAAACTCCACCCAACATCTATTTCTAATTCCAAATCTGAATCCGCAATTTCATAAGAAATCCCGGATCCAAACCCGGACATCAAATTTTAATTCATATCCAAATCCGAATCCGAAATCATTATTCCGTAAGCTAGCATTTGGAATAATCGTTCCGTACCCAAATCCGGAAATATACTTTCAAGTTCCAAAATCGAATCCTGAATCGTCACCCAGAAAGTCGATTCCAAATCCCGAAATCTCGTCACATTTACCAAGACACACCAAAACCGAACCTATCGGTTACCTGCTCAATACACTTGATTGACTTCATAGGGAAGCCAATCCAACCTCCACACATCTAAGGTTGACAAAATTCAACTACCTTGAAAACCTACTCACCCGAGTAGAATACCAGACGGGCCCCACTTCGAAAAGAAGTTCAATCCCGTCATTTACGACTCACACACCCAAGTTCGTATCGATCCTTGTCTTTCCACCTAGGAAAACCAAGGATGATCCAAGAATGATGACGCCAATACTCATCCTACGTGGATGCAACAAAACTCACCGTACTCACCACGTCATGTGACACCACATCGTCTGCCACCAAGCAGAAAACGAAAAAAAATCTCGTTTACCTAATTTCGAATACGTAGCTCCTCCTAATGACCTCGCAACACACATGAGCTCACCAACCAATACACGCTCAACGTACTGGTAACTACAGTCAATGTCTGCCAGGGCAGAAAGCAAGAAGTCAACCCCAATGACTTCGGAATACCAATCACCAAGAACGAACACCACTCTCGTTCCCCAATCACAACGCTTCTCGAATCTAAGGTTCCAACCATGTTGGAAACAGACATGCTCCCAACAAGACGTCAAGTCAAACCACTAGACTTCCTACCTCTTCAACTCACTTGGACAACCATGTGTCCACAATCAATCCGTTATTGTCCCGTTCGCACATCCCGACCTTTACAGGTTCAACACTCGGTTTCCCAAGTTCTCAATTATACCTTTTTAATCCACTCCTTACTGGTTATCTCACCACCATTGGGACTTATCCCAACACAGCACAATCTTAACTGGATCCCATCCAGTCCATCACTCAACCACTACCGAATCTCAAAGACCGAACATATGTTCATCATGACGGAGTCACACCCCAACTTGTGGCTCATCGTCAACACCATTACCGACACTAGCACCAGCGCTAGTACCAGCACCAACACTCTATCAACAACACTAGTATCAGCACACAGGCATCCATACTAGCATCAGCACAAAAGTACCAACCCACAAACATTCATACTTGCACACCGTGTGCAAATACGACAACCCTGGATCTCCGTTCATACCGAACGACGATCCCGTACCTCACGACTATGGGTGCCACTATTCTGACAATCCTCATCAGGAAAATGAACGTTCCCCGAACGTCCCCTGATCCCCAAGCATTATGACCACACTGATTACCCTCGATAGCCAGTCATCTCCATATGACTACCGACTAACTGTCATTGCTATCGAGATCCGCATCCATACCTCACACTAATACCCGATCCAGCACGGGATTCCATAATTTATCTCAGAACCGTATCCATAAATCGGATCCCATAGTTCTGCCTAGACTCACCAGAGCCATCCACATGGTTATTCATGACCTCAACCGCTCGTCGCAGCACAAGTTCTCATCCACTAATCGCAATTAAGGGTTACCTTTTTAATCCATCATACACTAGGGTTCCACAATCACACCCTATGGTTCAACCGAACCCAACCACTTCCCGTAATATAAAATACACAACCTGACCGACCCCGCGGTCTAGACATCGAATAGACGTCAGATCCAATCCTACCATCAACTCAATGTGGGTTCCACCACTAAGGTCACCAGCCAACTCCGATGAACCAACATCTCTCACACCAACAACCACCACTAGGGTTCACATTTTAGACCATTACTCAAATGAGGTTCCCCGAACCTGGCTGCACCTAGCAGCACAACAATCCAATATCACATGACCGAACCGACGGTCCCACAATACCAGTTCACCACAATCAACCCCACTTGGGTCGAATCACATTAATGCACGGCGTATCGGGCCAATCACACTCCATCCACTATCCAAACCCAAAAACTATCTATCAGGTTGATAACGAATTGCAGCCCAAAGTGACATCACACCCTCGACCTGCGCACACAAAAGAGCAACCGTGCTCTGATACCAAGTTGACAGGACCCATCCCAATCCCCCCGGGATTACCGTGGAATGTGCCCTGCTTCCGTCCAACAAGGGGTGTCGGACAAGGGATAACCAAGAGCCACTGCCCAAACGGGGCATCCAGAGTGCGCAAGGATCGATGGAGGAGGTGTGCAATGTCCCAGTCTTTGCTGCAATCGCATCTGTGATCAACTTGAAGGGCATTAAAACCAAAAGCTGTGAGTGGACAAAAACTAGTAAGTTCATCAAATTCATTTATAAGACATTTATGCCCTCCAATAAAAACGTATGCATGCCACGAAAACCAGTAACCAAAACGTTTGCTCAACCGAGCCATTAGGGCCTTAGCCCAAAAACAGTTAACCAAAAACCAAGTGTGGGAACTCAGCCCAAAACTGGGAAATACCATAACTATACATAAACAACCATGTGGGTCACCACCCACGACCATAAATGAACATCAATCCATTAAAATCATAAAATCATAAATCCACCCGGAAAGCCATTTCATTAATTCGTATTTTACCATTACCATCAACAGCATCCCTGATGTGAGACGTCCCTGACGTCATGTCTCACGGTTTCATAAGCTACGCGTGCTGCCCGGGGTCTCTCCGGGTCCATATATCTGACATCCCTGATGTCTGACGTCCCTGACGTCAATCATAGCAATCCTGCTCCTGAGTCATCATACGGTCCGGCTGCTCCGTATAATGACCCCTCGCAGGCAATGCACCGTGACTTCCCCAGTGTCCCAGACATCTGGAGGATACCATCATATATCCTTGTATCCAGATGGTATATGGAAAACAGTTTTATTAAATCCTTTTATCACATCATTACCATTGGCCCCTGCCCGAAATTTCCATAAAACCATGTAATTCCATTTAGGGTCCCTGACCCAAAATCACCATTATAATCCAATTGGGCCTCATGCCCGATTTTATGAACCACTGGGCCCACGGCCCGATTTGTAAACCAACTGGGCCCGCAGCCCGACTTATAAACCCACTGGGCCCACGGCCCGAATTCGTAAATCAACTGGGCCCCTGGCCCGATAACATAACTCAAATGGGTCTCAGCCCGATTTCATACCAACTGGGCCCCTGGCCCGATTTCATTAACCAACTGGGCCCCCGGCCCGATTTTCAAATGAACTCCAAGTCCGAAATTTCCAACATAATTGGGCCTCAAGCCCGAGTTCATATTTCCAATTTCAAAACCATTTCATCATATTATATCCAAGTCATAAATATGGAAAAACCATGTAAAACCGGAAAATCTCGATTTACATGCAAGCACGTAAATTGCCTCGAAATACGTGAACCGGTACAATTTACCAACAACCAAATCAACATCACACAATCACAACCATAATCCATATAAAACATTTAAGCATGCATAGAATTTATAAAACCAAAGTCCACTCACAGACCGTTTTAACGGTATGCCTCGATACGCGTGCCACCGGCCCTCCCGGGCCACACCACTATCACCGGGACTCCCAATCCTGTCCAAATCACATTAGAGGGTTACTAACCTCATCATTAACATCCTATCAAAGTCCCGTAATTTTTCTGAATTTTTACTTATTTTTAAACTTAATTTAAAACCTTCGGACATCCCGAACAATATCGAGACGGTGTCCGATCGACACGAAACCAATCCCAAAATGTCCGTTACATTAAATAGGACAGAAGTCATGTTGACCTCACCACGAGATTCGTGCCCACGCGCCGTCACGCGCCGCCGTGAGTGGCTGCACGTGAAACCCACGCGCCTGCTACAGTGCATCGTCCTAACCCGTATCCCTGGTAAACGGGTCCAATCTGCCCGCGACACGACCCAGTTCGTATTCTGTCAATTCGATCCTAATTCCTTCAATTGGTCATTCCATTAGTTTCGTTTTAAGTTAAATTAAGGTTCTGTAACGTTGATTACACAAAACATTACCTACAATTCCACGATTCAACGATGATCCACGAAGAACACCCGGTTACTGTGCAATCATGGAACTCCTTCAATTCCAATTGATTTCCTTAAATTGATTCAACCAGAAGCTTCCATGGACTCCGTTAAGCATTTCCCCTAACTCAATTGCTTCAATCCTGCGCTCAATCGTCACGACTCAAGCTCGAACACCGTTACTGTTCAACCATGGAGTTTCATCGATCTCGATCAGTTTCCTTCAATTGATGACCCCAGAAGCATCGTGGGATCATGAGAAGTAGTTTCCCCACCTCAATTTCATCCAACGAAGCCTCCAATTCCACGACTCGAGCTCTAAATTTCAGAGGCCTCCTTCCTTCTGTTCTTCCTCAATTCGACCCCAATTACCTTCGTTCTTGTTGCAGAACGATTCGTGTTGATCCCAGAAAGCTGAATGTGACCTCAATTTCGATCCTCACGGCCTAACACTCAGTATTCGAATTTCCCTCCTAAACTCAAAAATCTGAAATTCGAGTCTCCCTTCTCTGTCGATCTCTCGTGTTTACCCAACTCAGTTCAACCTCACAAAACTCTCAGTTTCTCACTCACGAGCTCAGCAATGGCAGAGGAATTTAGGTTGGGTAGAAGCTGGGTTTGGTTGTACACGGTTAAGAAAACATAAATGGGATTAATGGAAAATAAAATGATTAATTAATTAATTAATAAATATTAAAACATCATAATGATGTTTCCCCTCAAAACATGGATCAGGTTTCAAGGGATGAGTGACACTTGTCACTCATCCAGGTGTGCAGAGTCAACGGTCACTATTCAATATTATATTATTATTTTAATCCCGGTTCGTGCGGCAAACCGAGCCCGATTCCTTGACCATAACTTCGTCGTCGAATCTCCGATTTCGGCATGCCGCCTGTCGTTGGATTCGTATCGACGATACCTACGTAACGGTCCTTAGCCCTCGTCCATCGGACCTCCCGATTAAAAAGTCAACATTTGGCCCCTAACATGCCAAATTACCAAAATACCCCTCAACTTCCGAACATCATAACTTTCTCTACGAATGTCGGAATCGAACGTGCCACTTGTCTATGAACTCGTGATGTCCCGAACTACGTCACGGTCATCGGTCAAAGTCCGTTTGACCGCCCGATCAAAAAGTCATCATTTTGCCCACGACTAGGGGCAAAACGGTCATTTTGCACATTTGTCTGATTTCGCCCTACTAACCACCGTTCAACCTCACTAATCAAGATTAGTCACTAAACTGATCCCGGAATTCGGGACGGGTCGTTACACAATGTAATGGAAGCAATGGATGGGTGACACTTGTCACTCATCCATTGGGCCTGTTTTAAAATATCTTGGCCCACTGAGGACAAAAGTCCACCCATCTCGTAAAACGTGCAATAGTACCTCGAAACTTTTGTGACCCGTAACTTTCCCGTCGAACGTCCAATTTCGACGTGTCACCTGTCTACGGACTCGTATTGGCTCGATCTATGTAACGGTCCTCGGCCCTCAACCATCGGATCTCCCAGGTCAAAAATCAACTTTTCGCCCTTGTTCAGGGGCAAAATCGTAATTTCGCCCTGAACGTTCAATAATCCTCGACTAATCCTCGATTAGCCCTGCTAATCCATAATTAAGTCTTAATTAATCCCTAAAATTTGGGACGGGTCGTTACATAAGCAGTAAATACATGTTAACTAATCTACGCATCGTATCATCATGAACATGTCCTAATCTACCATGCTAAACATTTTGGGGACTCAATAATATAAGCAGAACTAGTTGTGTTATTATTATTAAGTCATTACATTCATCTTAAAAAGACCATTATTCAAATACCCTTTGCCCACATACACCCCATTCTTAGTAAGTACAAATTTATCATCCTCAAAGACCAATCGGAATCCATTCTTACTTAACAGAGATCCAGAATCTAGGTTCTTTCGGATGTCAGGCACATGTAGCACTTCATTCAAAGTTAGTTCCTTCACAGAAATCATCTTGATTATCACCTTTCCTTGACCTTCAACCTTGGAAGCCGAAGAATTTCCCATAAATAGTTGCTTCCCTTGGGTCACTCCATGATAGGTTGTGAACATCTTCCTATCTGAGCATATATGGCGTATAGCTCTAGTGTCTATCCATAATTCCTTGGTATTGCTTACCAAGTTCACTTCAGAGATCACATCCGAGATATTAAATTCAGATAGATCATTTGAGATCTTATCCTCCTCAGTTATGTGAAATTCAGTGGTAATACACTTAGTCATTTTAGAACCACAGTTTTCCGCCATATGTCTGGGCTTGTTACACTTAAAGCACTTGCCTTTGAATTCTCCAATTTTCTTTGAGTTCCATTGTCTAAAGCTTTTTCAATGCTTCCTCTTTTTCTTGTTTTTTGGCCTATCTCCCACAATGTGTGCCTTAGCCACCATGGAATTTCCAGTGGTTTTCTTTTCAGAACCACGGTTATCTTCCTCAATTCTCACCCTCACGATCAAATCCTCAAGTCTCATCTCTTTACGCTTATACTTGAGATAATTCTTGAAGTCTTTCCAAGAAGGTGGCAATTTTTCAATTACAACAACCACTTGGAAAGTCTCACTTAGACCCATGTTCTCTGCCTCAATCTCATGGAGAAGAAGTTGGAGTTCTTGGACTTGGTTGATAACCATCTTGGAGTCTACCATCTTGTAGTCAAGAAACCGACCGACCACGAATTTCTTCATGCCAACATCCTCAGTCTTGTATTTCTTGTCAGCGACTCCCACAAGGCCTTAGCAGTTTTGATTGAACTATATACATTGTATAGAGAATTGTCCAATCCGTTGAGGATATAGTTCTTTCATAGGAAGTTCGAATGATGCCACGCATCTACAACAGTCACTGCTTCTGTAGTAGAACTAGTTGCAGAAGCATCTTCCTTCAAGAAATTGGCCAAATTAAGAGTGGTCAAATATAACAACATCTTTTGATGCCACCTCTTAAATTTTGTTCCATTGAAATTTTTTGGTTTCTTTCCGTGAGAAGAAGAAGCAGGGATCACCACAGGTAGGGCATGAGCCACACGATTTCCCTTATCATTACTAGTAACATCAACTCTAGCCATCATTTTTCCTTCAATAAAGAGGAAAAACACACAATTCAATATAAATAAAATAAAACTTTTAAGGACTAAAAAGAATTTAAATATTCTCAAAATCAAATATAGCAATTACCAAATAAGAAACAAAATTTCATCATAAGATTGTTGGTAAAAATATTGGTAATTGTTATATTCACATAAATATGAAAATAAAACAAACTGTATAATCAAATAAATGGATTACAAAAGAAATGAGTAAGAAACACTTTACAGGTATGATCTGATAATTCTTGAATTAAGTATCATTTTATACCCTTTATGCTTATCTTTTAATGTTTAAATACCAAACAATTGTAGAAAATAATATATTTTGTGAGAAATTCGTAGAATTGGATAGAGCATGGAAATACGAGAATTTAGGCGAAAGAATCACCTCAATCGAAGTTATATTGAAGAAGGTGTGATTGAATGAAAGGAGGTCATCAAAACCCACTCAGGATTTCGGTAGGAGGCTACCGAACTCATGTAATCAGGCCCAAAACCAATTCGGTAGATGCCTGCCGATCAGCGCATAGCCGATTCGGAGCGCATGTCCCTAATTAATGAACCCTTGGTAGGTGCGCTTGCACCGAACCTCTCTGTCTCTGCTTCGACACGCGTGTACCGAATTCCCTCTTCTCTTTTCGGTCGCCGTCCATCGAACGCGTCTTTCCAGCCTCCATGTGTCGTTGACCAGCCGTTGACTGCCGAATTCCTTTCCCTTTTTCAGCGTGTGCCTACCAATTCTCCTTGCAAGCTTCACCCGAGTTCCACCGAACCGTCTCCTGTTACTATTCCAGAAATATTTCTCCATTTTTCATGAGGAAAACTTCTCCAAATCAAGATTGGATTTGTTTTCCTTTGTTTCAAGGAAACCTTTTTGTTAATTGGGTTTTATATTACCTTTTTAATTAGTATTTTTATAACCTGATTCTTTTAGGACTTCATTATTAATTAGTTTGATCCTTTTCCTTTTAGAATTAAATTGTGAACTCTTATTTATTTGAGGATTAATTTTCTCTTATAAATAGAGAGGCTTAGGTTATTTGTAAAAGGTCGCCCATTTTTGTACCAAAACTTTGCTTAACCAAATTTCCCTCTTCAATAATTCGAGATTTTTTTAGCAATAGCCAATTACACCATACTCCACCACAAACAACTTTATCCGCGACAATCTAGGTCAATTCCCAGTTGTCTCACCAAGGAGTGTCGAGCCACTTTGCATCACCAGGGAAATTCCCGAGATAAAAAGTGTAACACAATCCCCTTACCCTGTAATTGTCTTTTTCTATTGAATATCGTTTTGTTGGATTGATCTTTAATATGATTCTGGTTTTATATCTTATATGAATTTCAATAATCTTCCATGTGTTTAAATATCTTGGTTTTTGCCATACTCGTATGTTGTGCTTAATGCTTGATTGGATATAAGGGCTCCCGAGTCTAGATCATTGAAAGTATCTAAGGTAATTCCCGGCATGTACTTGAGATAATATGCTTGTATTTCGTAGAACTAAGGTTATGTAATTTCGTAGATTTTGGAATTTGCATAATTTATGAATGAGTTAGGTTAAAGATGAGTTGGCCACGTGTAAATAATTGATTAAGTTAGTTTAGATTTAGTTTAATTACTTAGGAATTTAAAATCAATCTTTACCCTCAATTAACCAATCAAACGACAATCATGCTTAGGTACCATCAATCTCCGGTTCAGAATGATCCCTATTTACCAAAGCTACATCTACAAAAAAAAAAAAGGTTTTTAAATTGCATGTGTTTTCAATAAGTGTTAATATTAATGCTTAGTTTTTGCGTATCATGATCAAGTTTAGAACTTGGTTCTATTTCCTTATGACAAAATTGCCTCATCACCGTTCCTCAAGGATTTTTCTTGGCAAACGTCTCTCAGGATACAACGATCGGCTTCTTGTGGAAACGGCACTTCAATCCACAAGAATAGCGAACGCAAACTGTGTTTAAACTCTCTCTTGAAATATTCTAAAATTGTATGCTTTCTAGACCTAATATTCAATCTCTACAAATGTATTGATTGATTGAATATTTGTTTTCTGATAAATGAAATGAATTGTGAGTAACTCTATTTTTAAATGTGTTAACATCTCTTCATAAGAGACACATCTCTTAATAAGAGATACATCTATTAAATAAAGTATACATCTTTTAATAAGGAACACGTATCTTAATAAAAGACACATTTCTTAATAAAAGACACATCTCTTAATAAAAGACACATCTTTTCATAAGATACATTGTATGTTACCATTGGACTTTTAATATATACCTCTTCATGAAATTTCATAGGCCCCTTCTACCAAAGGTTTCCAAACCAAATGACACTTTAATTCAAAACTATATATTAATATATATTCTTCATTTTTCATATATATTCTTCAATTTTCCAACATAAATATTAATTTTATACAAATTAACATTCATCTAGAAAATTATGAATTAATTATTAGGGTCAAATCCCAAATTTAAAGGTATAATGGTCCAACAATTATGTCCTTTTAATTTTCATTCACATTATTAGGAATTAACTCTTCAATTTCCTAACAGTTTATTCTAAATTCTAAAGTATCCATTTTATTGGCTTTGCTTAACCAATCAAAATAACATTTTATTGCTAATGCATCTCATGGTGAGGGAAGTTTATGAAAGAACTGATGTAACTAGTGTTTGCAAACAGATCATTTAACATAAAGTAATACTTTTTGAAGACCTTTGTGTAATCTTTAAACTGAAAAGTACTACGCAGCTCTAGTTCAGAGAGTATAAAATTTACATCTTCCTAGATTATGATTTCTCCAGTTGTTCCACCTAAATGTTCTTTAATTATCTGTGCACAATTCTTCAGTATATCTTCTTTAAACTGAAAAGAATTAGTAAACTAGCTTTTGGTTTTTACCTTCGTCGACCTTTGCCAATATTTTAGACATTACAATAATTTTCCTTGGAGAGTAGCTACAACATAATCTAAAAATGCTTATTTAGTCCAACTATCTTTACAATTTAAAATTATGATGGATAGAGATTGTGCCCAATCTTCTTCGTCTTGAAGGGCATAGTTGACAACGAAAAATCTCTTTTCCAATTGTCAACTTTGCCCTTCAAGACAAAGAATATATCCTTAACAAAAAGGGTAAGAGAAAAGCGGAAGAACCATTAAAAGAATTTAAGAATTTTGAAGATTTTGAAAAACACTTAAGAAATAATCAAGATGATGATTACATAAAAGTTAAAGAAGAAGAGCCATCTCCATCCTATGCAAGGAGATAAGATATGAATAAACAAGTTATAGCTCAAAATGGAACATATTTGGATTATGCCCTTCAAGACGAAGAAGATATCCTTAACAAAAAAGGTAAAAGAAAAACGAAAGAACTGTTAAAAGAATTTAAGAATTTTGAAGATTTTGAAGAACACTTAAGAAATAATCAAGATGAGGATTACATAAAGGTTAAAGAAAAAGAGCCATCTCCATCATATGCAAGGAGATAAGGTATGAATAAACAAGTCATAGCTCAAAATGGAACATATTTGGATCTAACAAATGTATCTTTTAAAGATCAAGAAAATGTAATTAATGATTGGGCACAATCCCAATCCATCACAATTTTAAATTGTAAAGATAGTTGGACCAAAGAATAATTTTTAGATTATGTTTCAACTACTTTCCAAGAGAAAGTATTGCAATGGCTAAAAATTGGGAAAGGTCTGATGAAGCTAAAAACCAAAAAGCTAGTGTATTAAAAACTTTTCAGTCTAAAGAAGATATCATGAAAAATTTTGCACAGATAATTAAAGAACTTTTTTTGTGGAAAAACTGGAGAAACCATAATACAGGAATATAAAAATTTTATACTGTCTAAATTATAGCTATGTAATATTTGTCAGTTTGAAGATTACACAAAAGTCTTCAAAAAGTATTACTTTATGTTAGAACCATCTGCTAGGAAACACTAATTAGATAAATTCTTTCATAAACTTCCCTCACCATATGATGAATTAACAAAATTTCCAAATACTCCAATGAAAGCAAAAAATAAAAATCTTATAGAAGTTTTTGAATCAAAACCATATGAAACCGAAATTCAAGATTAATAAATTGGAGATATTTAGAAATATCTAAACTATGGTTATTTACAAATTTTGCAAGAGAGACTAGTAAAACATTTAGTCTACTTGAAATACAAGTTTCAGAAAACAATGATTACTTTAGAGATAAGAGATTTCAAGGTAAACAAGAATCTAGTTCTGAATGACAGAAATATGACGAATTGGGTTCACATTTTGATAATATTAAAGGAAAAGGAATAGCACTAAAAATGTGCAAGTTCCTATTTTACTAGGATCAAGTTCATTAAAAATTAAAGAACATCAAGATGAAGCAAAAATAGTTTATCTTTACCATCTTAAAGTTAGACAAGATGAAATAATATTTTCACCATATCATGGTAAAAAATCGATTTTCCTGTGTGTTAGGAACATTTAACTTTGCAAGTTATAAACCATATGATCTTTGCACTTTGATTGAAACAAGTGCAACAACGTGCTCATGTCAATCAAATGCCATCCCTGCAGAAAATTGAATTCCTATGAAAAACTCAATATAGGTTACATGAATTCATGGGAATAGCTCATTAATACAATTTAAGGCTGAAAAGCTAGAAATTTGGTTAAATGATAAAAATTTATTATACTAAATATATTATGTTTCCCAAATATACATGGAGATTTTATTCTAGGAAATAATTGTCTCTCTACATATTTCCCAATGATTGTAAATCACAATTCTATGTCTCTGACTCTAAATAAAGAGTTTGTTGAAATTCCTTTGCTTCAGCAGCACTGATATAACTTAACTTTAGGTTTGCGCCAGTACAACGTGGTGACCCAACACCAATCCTACAACAAGTATAAGAAGAAATTTTCCAATTAGAAACAAATAACTGGACATAGAAAATACTTGTAGAAAATTTTAGTGCAGATCTATTAAAATTATGGTTTAGAAGCCCTGTATATTATTCTCTTAAACTAAGAGATCCTAATATCATAATTAAAGTCAAATCTATGACTTATACTAGAATGGATATTGATGAGTTCAATGTCCAAATGAAAGAATTTCTAGAGAAAAAGCTCATAGATAAAACTGTAAGTTCTCATTCTAGTCCTGCATTTACAGTAAGAAATTACGCAGTAATAAAAAGAAGAAAAGCTAGAGTGGTGATTAATTATAAAAAGTTGAACAAACAACTTGAATTTGATGATCATTTCTTACCCATGAAAGATGTCTTAGTTAACCAAACTAGGAATGTAAGTCGGGTTTTTGACAAATAAAATTAACTGAGGAGTCAAAACTTTTAACTGCCTTTAGTACACCTAGCGGCCATTACCAATGGACCGTTATGCTTTTTGGCCAAAATATAGCGTCACGGGTATACCAAAGGTAGATGGATAAAATCTTTAAAGACTATAAAGATTTTTGTGTCATTTACATTGATGTTGTTCTTGTATTCTCTAAAATAAAGGAGGATCACAAGCGTCATTTACAAATTTTGTGTATAAAATTCCAAAATCATGGAATTATCCTTTCTCCTGAAAAGATATAGGTAAAAAATGAGTGTATAGATTTTTTAGAAATCACCCTAGATTATTCAAGAATAAAACTTCGAGATTATATTATCTCAAAAAATAAGAAATTTTCCAGAAGAATTAAAAGATAAAAAAATTATAAAGCTTTTTAGGAGTTCTAAATTATGGACGAAGTTTTATATAAAAAAAATTATCAAAAAAAGAAGTTTCTCTTTTAGAAAAAATAAAAAAGAGATCAGAAATTTAATTGAATACAAAAAGATTTTTAATTAATTAAAAGTATAAAGAATGATTTAACAAAGATTCCACAAATTTATTTTCCTAAAATAGGTGATAAACTGATTTTAGAAATAGATGCCTCAGATTTATATTGTGGATGTGTTCTAAGAACCATTCCAAAAGAACATTGGAATGATAGAGATATGCCATTAAAATAAAATGACATTAAACCATTAAAACCCACAATACCTAAAAAACTTCAAAAGGAAGAATTAATTTGTGATTATAATTCTTGTAAATTTAAACCAAACGAGGTAAAATACATTACCTTTGATAAATAACTTTTGGCTATTAAATTTAACATAAAAATATTTCATATTTATTTGGCATTATAAGTTTTTATCCTCATAACAGATAATCAAACAGTTCGTGAATTCTTAATTAATAAAAAAGTCATAACCGACAATCGACAATTGAAATGATATCATGTTAATTCCCAATATAATTTTGAAATTGAATATGTAAAGGGAACTAACATTTTTATTGCAGATTTTCTTAGCAGAGAAGATCACTTAAACAAGTGATTTATATTATGCAGGAAATGGATAAGGGTAAAAAACCCTGAAATACAGTAATGAGTAAAAAAAAAAAACTTTCTGCTCAAAAAATAAATATTGTGTATCAGGGGTTCCAACTAGAAATCTACAACAACTGGTACGTTTGTTATGCATAGGTAAACAAATACCGTGGAGTATGTAATGAAAGCTTTGAAGCTTATGAAGTAGTAGCAAAAGCTTTCAACAATCATTTGAATTCTAAACAAATGGCAGGAGATTCCAGTTCGAAAGTAAAAGACTTCTTCAATTCAGGAATAGAAATCAGCTTATATGAAGAAATAAATGGAATATGGAAATCCCATATCCGTACGAATAATAAAGGGTTCGGAAAACATATAACCCAGTTATCTTTCAAATTAGTTGAAAAACCAGCTAATTTTGAAAAAATAAAAATAAAAGAAAAAATCAATAGTTTTCTTTGATAAAAGAAGAAAATATTTTGTTAAAAAAATTGGGATTCTAAATCATTAAACAAATGGATTGGAATGAAGATTTAAATTTTGAAAAAATTAATATGTTTCTTCAATTAACTAAAATTCTTCAAAATGAGCATATGGATTCTGTTTTAAAAAAAAAATAAGAAGAATTTGTCTTGTTGAACCTGCTCGCCAAATAATGCCTCCTGAAATTTTTTGCAACATAAAAGAAAGAATTTTGGACCATCATGAAAGGATTATGGATTTATATTTTAATTTGAAACCACAAAAATATTAATTTGGCAGATAACTTTCCGAGACTTTCCTTTATTCTAACAGATGAAGAATGAGATATTGATACTCTTGGTTGGGGAATTACTAACAAGGTAATTTTTCAAAATTTTAATTTTCATCATTTAAAAGATTACCTGGCATTTATCAAAACAATGGTATATGACGTAGTTAAAAATTTTAATGGAACAAATATTTAACTTTCTCATAGCCGGTACATTGGGTTGAAGAGAAAGAGAAAATTTTGTCCAACCATATCAAATTTGGATGCTCACAGAGACAATTAACAGTGATATTCCGGAAGAAATCCTTCCAGAAACAAAACAAATTGCTTTGAGGCTCAATCTCAAAACATAATGTGTTGAAAGTTTGCTTCATACATCATAAATTGCTAGACAGTTTGTGGACTCCAAAAATCAGGTTAAAGTAACTGATGAAAGAAGAATCTTTATGACACATTTGCAGTCTAACATAATATTTTCTGAACAACAGAAAACATAAGCAATGAAGTTGGTTAAAAAACTAGTCAATAATAGAAGTGAGTTAGACTTCCCAATGAAACTAGAAATACTTGCAGAAGAACAAGAACTACACAGACTAAATGAAAATTTAATGACTACCAGTTCAGATAATAAAGATGATCTTGAATATACCAATATGAAGATGGAAGCATAGAAGACCGAAAAATGCATCTGAAAAAACAGATGACAGCGACTTCTAACAACCACCATAGTGGGAACCTACCCTATAGCAGCATTCGTAAGTACCCTTAAACCTCCAAGCAACGGTGGCCGCACAATCAATGGCAAAATTCTTGGAACCACTGATTGGGTTTCATATTAACTCGATACTAAGCGTAATCCCGTGTGGATTTTTGAAAACTTTAATAAAGAAAAAGTGAGTTATTTTAACTTTGAGAGTATGAAATGAGACTTGACCTAACTTTCAAGGGGTATTCATGTAATTAAGCATGCTTTCTAACTACAAATTATGTAAATTAAAGCAGACATAATTAAGGAGAAAAATGAAGTGCCAAAAGTCACTTTTCCAAGCCAAAATAAATCAAACACCATCAGTCCATCATCGAATTATTGAGATAGAAACTCAGCGTTTCGAGCTTTTTAAAAAAAAAATATTAGATGTAGATTCTTTGTTTGGATATTCGAACTGATAAGGTTATAATTTATAAAGAGAATTAAACATGAATGAGAAAAAATTACATTGAGATTAAAAGACTATTAATAAACCAACCCACTTCAGCACATGAAGGCTATGCATCAGAAATTTAGAGCTCTTCGTTGGTTGAGGCTGAGTGTTCCAACTGCTCAATCGGCCTTCATGTCTCCAGGTTTCTGGGACAGTGTGGTTGACTATGGAGGCACTTGATGCGTTCTAGGCAATGATGCAAATATTGGAAATATCGCTCATATCGGTCGATATTTCGCTATTTCCGACCGGCAGGACATAAGGAGAGGGTGAAGGAAAATTTTCCCCCGAAGTTGCCGATTTTGCACCAAAACCACCATAAACTGCAACCGAAAAAAACCCAGATGAATGAATAGAAACCCAGATGAAGAGAAATTGAAACAACCATGAACATAAATCGAACATATCAATCAAAACCGAGAACATAAATTGAACTATCATGGATGAACAAAATTTGGCCTAAGTATTCAATCCTACACAAACATTCAATCAATACAATTTGGGCCATTAGGCTACAATTTGGAAAAAAAAAAACACTCAAATCACTCGACTAGTTTGGACAACATACCTTCGAGAGCAAAAATTGGGGTAAAACCCTCACCTAGTCCACGAATCCTTCCCTCTTTAATTCACTCGACTACAACATCGAGAATCACCTCTCGAACCAGTCGAAGGCCTCACAAAGTCATGATCATCGCCGGAAACTCTCAAACCCCTTGAATTTGTCGGCGAATGAACAACCTCTCGAATCACTCGACAGAAGCACTAGAACCTCAACTCCTCCTCGACGACGGCACTCGACAGTAGCACTCGAACCTCAGCTCCTCCTCGACGACAGCCTCTCCACCCCACGGGCTCACGACCTCTCTGTTTTAGTCGAGAGACGCTCTAGCCCTCACTAAAGAGTTCTCGATCTCTCAGGAGTCAGGACGACTCTCCAGTCCACACAGATCGATCCAACCACATTTGTGTAAACAATAAAAGTGAAAGTGTGAAACGCTGTCGTTTCAATTTTGGTTTTCTAACTAATTTTTTTTTCTGATTAACATTTTTTTTTCTGTTTAATTTTTTTTTTTTTTGCTAACCCTTTTTTTTTCAAAATCCCAAATAATTATTTGGTAAAATATGTTTTGATAATACATGTTTTAATGTAAAATAAGACTTAACACTCACATATTTGGTAATATATGTTTTAATTTAGAGTATATGTTTTAATTTAGAATATATGTTTTAATTTATGGTATATGGTTTAATTTAGAATATATGTGATAATTTAGAATATATGTTTTAATTTAGAATATACATTTTAATGTAAAATATGGCTTAATTCACATAATTGGTAATATATGTTTTAATTTAGAATACATGTTTTAAATTAGAATATATGTTTTAATTTATAATATATGTTTTAATTTAGAATATATGTGATAATTTAGAATATATGTTTTGATTTAGAATATATATATTTAAATGTAAAATATGGCTTAAATAACGTTACTATTTATTATTATTACTTGTATTATTATTATAAAAATGGTGACATATGTTTTAATTTAAGTTTATCTTTAAGGTTTTATACATGTTAGTCATCGTCAGACCCAATATTATCATATTATTCATCATATATTTATTATATCAAAATCATTTTATAATTTTTATTAGTCATGTATAACCATTATTGAGTATTTAAGTTTTTCTCAAAGTTTCATTCCAAATTTCCAACTTTTAGACCAAATTTTCATCATTTTTGTTGATCGTAAACGATCTCGATATCGATATTTGGGGCGAGATATCCGTAAATTTGACTAACGATATATCCGGTAATATCGATATTTTCATCTTTAGTTCTAGGTTGCAAAGGTTGGTTACGACTTATACTAAATGCCTCTCTAGAGGTAAGCTTCTAAAGCCTTAATTGGCTTTCAAAAGGGGACAAGAACTCGGATTCCTTTCATAATCTGGTCAAAAAAAGGATGAACCTTAACTGTATTGCTTCTATAGGTCGTGTGGATGGGACTACTACCTCTGATCCTAGAGGATTAGTTAAGAGGCGGTTGATTTCTTTACTAATATGTATGGTACTCACCTGGAGTATTGGTTGCAGTTCATGACAACATTGGGGGAGTTACACTGTCTTCGACAATAGCGTTTTCCATGGTCAGAAATGTCACTAGTGAGGAAATCAGGCTTCCTTCATTCCACATGAACCCCAGTAAGGCCCTTGGTCCCGATGGTTTTGATGGTCTGTTCTTTCAAGCTTCTTGGCCTATCTTTGGTCCTCATATTATTCTTGCGGTAAAATAATTCTTGATCTCTTCGAGCAAGCTTTTGAGGGATTTCAATTCTACTAATATTACCTTGGTGCTTCAGCTCCCTAATCCCTTCCTACATGGGTGACTTCTGCCCTATTTCATGATGTAATACCATTTACAAAATTGTTGCCAAGATTATTGCTGATCATATTAATCATGTTCTCATTGAGATTATTATCTAGGCTTTTAATATCATCTTGGTGGAGGAGCCCATGAAGGGGTATCACTTGGATGGTGGGCCTCTAAGGTGTGCTATTAACTTCGAAATTTGGAAAGCCTATGATACTGTTGGGTGGGACTTCGTGCTTGGAGCTTTATCAGCCCTCAACTTCCATCCTACCCTCATTGGTTAGTTTCTTTGTCGTGTTTGTCAGGGCTTGAGAAGGTGACTCAATATGCCCCTATCTTTTTGTGATATCTATGGATTTTTTCTCCCAATCTTTGCCTAATCGCATTGAGTGGGTCCCCTCTTTTTTTTCACTAGCAGTGTGATAAGGTTGGTGTCTCTCGCCTTACTTTCACTGATGACCTTATGTTCTTTATCCATGGTAATTATGATTCGGTCACTATCATTAAGGGTGTAACGACCAGTCCCAAATTAACGGGATTAATTAAGGATTAATGACGGATTAGCGAGACTAATCAGAGATTAGACGAGGATTAGCGGACGTTCAAGGCAAAATGACGATTTTGCCCCTAGAATGGGTAAAACGTTGATTTTTTGTTTGGACGGTCAAATGGACTTTACCCAATGATTGTGACGTAGTTCGGGACGTCACGAGTTCATAGACAGGTGGCACGTTCAATTCCGACATTCGAGGAAGAAGTTATGACGATCGAAAGATCAGGGGCGTTTTGGTAATTTTGGTGAAAAGGGGCCAATGGTTGACTTTTGACCCTGGAGGTCCGATGACCGAGGGCCGAGTATCGTGACGTACATCATGACGATACGAATCCGTAGACAGGCGGCACGTCAAATTCGGACGTTCGACGGCGAAGTTACGGTTCACGGAACTTCGAACGTACTATTGCACGTTTTTCAAGACGGGGACTATTTGGCAGCAAGTGGGGCCCAGATATTTTGGACAGGCCAATGGATGAGTGACAAGTGTCACCCATCCATTGCCCAACCCAACAACTTATGCATATCTCTCCCCTTCATCGATCATTCATTTTCTTCCTTTCAAACCAAAACCGATCCACCATTTTCATCCAATCCAAACCCTTCAACCCTAAACCCATTTGTGAGAGGACAGAGAGTAAGAAGAAGAGCTGAGGAAAGTGGTGGCCGACCCAGGACGCACCGTCGTGGACGGCGGAGGAGGAACCGATCGAGGTCATCGGTTTTACCCGATTTTGTTCATTTTCCATTTTAATTGTTATGGGTCGATTTTGATGGTTTAACTGAAGTAAAAAGGTTGCTATGAGTGTGTTAGGAAGGTTTTGAGAGGTTTTGGACGTCGGGGAAGCCCTGGGGAGGAGATTGGATATTTGAACCGTGAGGGGTTTATTGGACCGGTCGGGTTTCGTGGGTTTTAGGGCTTTTAATCGATTGGGTTAGGTTCCTAGGACAATTATAGGAAGAATAGGATCGATTAGGATGAAAATCGGTGAAAAACTGGACCGGAATGAGCTTGAACCGGTCACGACGATCCAAGTTGCAGGAAAAACCAAACCGGACCGGTCGGTTGGAGGTTAGGGGTGACACTGTTCACTGGCGCGTGAGGCCCACACGCAGTGTAATGACCCGTCTCGAGTGTCGGGATTGAATATTAATTAATTATAGTTTGGAATGACTAATCTGGGATTAATGGAGTGAAATCGGACGAAATGTGCAAAATGACCGTTTTGCCCCTAGGCGTGGGCAAATTGTTGACTTTTAGTTCGGGCAGTCAAACGGACTTTGACCGATGAGTGTGACGTAGTTCGGGACGTCACGAGTTCATAGACAGGTGGCACATTCGATTCCGACATTCGAGGAAAACGTTATGACGTTCGGAAGTTTAAGGACATTTTCGTAATTTGGACGAAAAGGGGGAAAATGTTGACTTTTTGTTTGACAATCAATTTTCACACGATTCGAGGACCGTTAGGTAGGTCTCGATGCCCTGAGTATAACGACATGCGGCACGTCGAAATTGTGAGACAGAGGAAGCTGAATTGAGAGAAAAACTCGAGAGAAAGAGAGGCCCCTGGGATAATTCTGAATCGAAAAATCTTGAAATTAGAGGGAAATTCGAATTCGAAATTGTGAGCGGTGAGGATCACAACTGAGGATTGAATTCGACTTCTGGGATCAAAACGAAACTCCCTGCAACAAAAATGAAGAGAAATCGTGTCGAATTGGGGAAGAACAGAAGCTTCCAAGGCTGCTTAAAATCGAGCTTGGGTTCAACCAGTTAGAGGTAAGGAATTCTCAAATTGAACTTGTAAAAACGTTCCTTACACTCTCCCGATACTCACTGTATGAATTAATTTGAAAATCAGGGACGAAATCAGTGAACCCGAATTGAAAACCCGTCGAAGGTGGATCGTGAAGTCGTGAGGTTTTAGACCCTAATTGAGGTAATTGAACTTACAGAACTTAAATGGGGTTGGATTAGATGGGATCAGTTGAAATAATGGGTCGATTTGAGATCGAATTGAATGAGTTTGAATCGGGTTCTATCGCGGGTTTTCCAACCCGTTTATCAGACAATCCGGGTGAAGACGACATACTGTAGCAAAACTGTGCTACGCGCGTGGCTTTCACGCGCAGCAGCTTGCGGCGGCGCGTGAGGGCTCGTGGATGGGAATCCGACGAAGTGGTCAACATGAAACTTGATGTTCTCGATGATACGAACCTATCCGCGTTGGTTTCGGGTCAATCGGATATGGTTTCAGAGTAGTTTCGAGCACCCGATGCGTATAGTTTATATTTAAATAATATTATAAAATTCCGACGATTAGGGGATTCTTATATAAGGACCATATGATAGTCTAGTAACCTTAAATCACTTTGTTTGATAGGCTGGAATATTCCCGGAACGTCGGAAGAAAGCGAATAGCTCGAGGCTGAGCAATCCGGACGGTGTGTGTGAGTGGACTTTGTTTTCTAACTGTGATGCATGCATATATGATTTAAAACGCTTTATTATATGATTTTATATGCTTTGGCATGATTGATTTTTCAATCCGGCGATTTCTCGATTTTATGGATTATTATATTATTTTTTGGCACGATTTTCGAAAAATTATGAAATTGATGTTTTGGGCGTAGGCCCAGGATTTAAAATTATATTTGGACTCGGGTTATGAGTCAAAGATTGAAAATGATGTTTTGACTCGGATTATGAGTCAGGGATTGATTTCATGGATTTATATGAAAAGGGAAACTAAAGTTGCGATCGCATGGATTTGCGTGAAAATGATATTTTGGGCTTGAGACCCAAGTGAATAGTGATTTTGACTCGGACTTGGAGTCACATGTGAATATGATTAAATTGATGATTTTGATTTATAAAGGAAATCCAGGACACTGTTTTATGATGGTTTTGTGGAACTTGATTTGTGAAAGCTATATCTCGGGCATAAGCCCTATTGAAATGTTCTTGACTTGATTTGAGACATAAATGGTTTTAAAATGAGATTATTGGATTTGGTGACTGTTCCACATATACCATCCTCTGTGATATTATAGCCTCCTCCAGACGTCGTAGTTCTGAGTAGCTCTGAGGGAGGCTCACTCGCAGGAGCGTGGGATTATGTTGATATCCTCCAGATGTTGTTGATTCCTGGAGTTGATGTACTCGGACGTGAGACACCGAGTTTGCACGCTTTGCATTGATATCGTGAGGGGTTATATGGATATTGAGATTGGATGTTGAGGATTGGTGGTATTATGATTTATTGATATTTGTGTCCAGAGGCTTTATAACATATGTTTTATAACTTGAACTGATTTGATGGACATGAGTTTTACGAACCATGGGAAAACATGTTTTGATTTTATCGGTCCACTGTTCATACTCGAATGATTTCATACTATCACTCATGTTTTAAGTTATGCATGCATGTTTGTGAAAACTGGAGGGTAAGAATGTATTTTGGCAAATGTTTTTATACGTGATCATTTTTGTCCACTCACACCTTTTCTGTTTTGTGACCCTCCAGGCCGTGGTACGACGTTCGGGGCTGATCGTGAAGCAGAGGTAGCAGCAGAAATCAGCGCAATTATCCCTTGTCTAGCAAGCACTTAAGGGTCGTTTTGGGCCTTTAGTCGACTTGTCAGACGGGAGCAGAACCGGGCACAGTTTTTGACGTCCAGTTGGGACGGGGTCCTGTCAAAGTGGTATCAGAGAATTTGGTTATTGATTTCTGTTGTTACGTCATGCCTCCGAGACGTGTGCCCCGTGCTCGGCCTGATGATGAGTGAGACGAGAATAGTGTTAGTGAAGGTCCAAATATTGAGAGAGCCTGACGGTTGGGAGCCACTGTGTTTCGTGGTGATTCGGGCCCGGTTGGTGCCGATGTTTGGATTACTCGTTTGGAAAGGATTTTTGAAGTCATGATATGTCCCCCGGAGGACATGGTTTCGTTAGCCACTTTTCTTTTGGATGGCTATGCATACATGTGGTGGCATCGTTTACAGTTGGCTGGATGGGATGCCCGTACGTTGGCATGGGATGCATTCCGAGGGCGATTTTTAGATCAGTTTTACCCTGGCTCATTTCGGAACGCTAAAGAGGTTGAGTTCCTCCAATTGCAGTAGGGGAATCTGTCCGTGGTCGATTATGAGCAGAAATTTTTGTACTTATCTAGTTTCGCTCCTCTGTATGTGGCTACTGAGGAGGATAAGTGTCGAAGGTTTGAGCAGGGCTTGAGGGATGCAATACGAGGTGCCATGGCGGTAGACTCGTATTCTACCTTGAGTGAAGTATCAGATGCTGCTTTTCGAGTAGAGGCTACTGTTTTTCCTATGCAAGAACAATCTTTGAGCTCTGGACGACGTCGAGAGCGTCAGGATACCGAACAGATAAGTCAGGAAACATCGAAGCGAGTTAGTCTTCACTCCCTTGTGTCGCGACCCCCGGTGGGTGTTCATTCGAATGGAACTTCAACCCAGTCGACAGGTAAGCGGCGTGGTGGAGCTAGTCGCCTCAGCACTGCCCGCTGTCACTTTTGTGGGGAACGTGCGCATTTGCGATGGAACTGCCCCTATCGACTCAGGAGTAGTTCAAAGTAATTATGTTGATACTCGGTTTCGTGATACATTGTAAATAGTTTATATTGTACACTTGTGTTGTAAACTTGAATCATGTGTTTTGGTTGTGTCGGACTAGTGTTGGTCCGGATGGATGTTTTTTATAACGGTATGGTATGTGGATGGGCATGTTGGGCCTAGAATAAATTTGACCCGAGGATGGGTAATCGGATGTGTGACCTTTGGAAATTAGATATCAAATTGGACTCAGAGGGAGTCCGAAAATGGTTTAGTGTGTACTGAGAGATTTTTAGAAAGGATGTGGTTTCCTTAAGGGTATTTTACTCGGTGACCGGATATGCCAGTGGTGGCATTGACGTTGGTCACAATTGAATGCGGACTCGAGAGGAGTCAAGGCATTAGACTTGGACTCAGTAGGAGTCAGGAGTTGGTTTAGGATTCGGGATGAGTCCTGATGTGATTCGAGGACTCCGGCTGAGCCGGTTATGACTGTGAGTTGTTGAGGCAGTTTTTCTAACCACAGTTGGTTTGGTTGTGATAACGTGTTGGTGTACCTTCATCTACGGATGGGCATGTGAGGTGTTTGATGAATGTGTTGACTAAAGAGAAAATTTCATGGTGTTAGGTCTGGTCGACCAGGGTAGACTTGTTTGGACTACCAGAGTAGACTTGTGACATAAGTGTTAGTAGTGGCCGGGGGTTAGTGTGAATCCCGGGAGAACTAGACGTTCTTTTTTGTGGACACGTTGATGTGTCATTATGAGAGTTGTGATTTGGTGAGGTGTTTTTGGGTAGCATAGGAAAAGGATTGTCGATGCTAGCTAAACCCTCGGGAGTTTTACTTTTCCCTACGTGGTTTGGGATCGACCATATTGGTCTATGGGTCGAGTATGCCGAGGTCATACTTCTGGAGAGGACGACCATCAGGAATAGTAAAGGATGTTAAATAGAAAGGCCTATTGTGTGCGAAGGTGTTAGTCAGGAGACCTTGAGATTGCGACCTTAGCGTCGGGTCGAGTAATATTTTGGGATTGGCTTCCTTATGAAGTCAATCGAATGTAATGTGTTAATCATTTGAACAGGTAACCGAGAGGTTCGGTTTTGGTGTGTCTTGGTAGACGTGAACGAGATTTCGGGTTTTGGAATCGAATTTCTGGGTGACGATTCAGGATTTTATTTTGGAACTTGAAAGTGGATTTTTGGATTTGGGTGCGGAATGATTATTCCAAATGCTAGCTTACGGAATAATGATTTCGGATTCGGATTTGGAAATGGATTAAAACATGTGATGTCTGGGTTTGAATTCGGGATTTCTTGCGAAATTGTGGATTCGGATTTGGATTTGGAACTGGATGATGGGTGGATTTTCGATTTGTCTACTGCTAGTTTGGGAAAATGGACTCCATTATTGGAACGTGTTTGGCTATGACCTAGGTGGTTGTAGTCTGGTCAATGGATAGATGTATGTACCTTGTACATGGTTTGAGGTACGATACTTTGCAGACTTGTGGTGTCGGGTGACGGTATACGGGTTATACCAGTAGTACGTTGGTGAACGTGTTGTTAATTGGCTTAGTTCCGATACCATTGGTTTTGGTTGCGAACGTGAACTGGACATTGAACACGATGCACTGGGCAGAGTGATTCTGACGCATTCAGTGATTGTTTGAGCAGGTGCTCTTAGCCATGGTTGGCTAGTGTAACTCTAGTGTTGAGTTGTGTGATCACTGCTAGGCTGGTGTTCAACGTGTTCCAGTTACATCGTCTGATTGAGAGGGATGACGGTATGCGTATACTCAGGATGGGTGAGTTGGTGGTTAGTGTGATCGCAAGTTGCTTTGCGGTGAGATGTTATCATGTCGTGACCTTACCAGCATCTTGGATCGCTGAGGGGGTGACAGTTGTGGATACTGAGATTGGTATTTGTCGCAGGATTGAGTTTGCCCTGCGAGGTGAGATCATGTGGTTGATCTTACGCTACATTGACGAAGTTGTAGTCCGAGGTTGTGTCACTGTTTTGTTGCTGATTGGAGCTTTACTAAGGTGGTAAAGCTTAGTGGTGACAGTTTGGCTTGTAGTGTCAGCTTGGACTGACAAGTGAATTTTGGTGACTCCCGATGGGAGTGGGGGTCAGGATATATTA
This sequence comes from Prinsepia uniflora, assembly GCA_032719365.1. NCBI lineage: Eukaryota > Viridiplantae > Streptophyta > Magnoliopsida > Rosales > Rosaceae > Prinsepia > Prinsepia uniflora. The sequence goes on from CM064865.1 coordinate 56,097,660, forward strand.
GTGATTAAGAGGAATCGTCAAGCTGAAGGAGTCAGCTTAATGATGACATTGTCGATTTCAGGTGATCAATTTCACTCGAGGTGGTCGAGTGTAGTCAGTACGACGTGGGTCTGCGATGAGACGTCTGAGTGCAGACGAGTTCTGCGTTGGTCAGTGGGTGTACAGGTGTACACATGTTGTGTGGCCCATTTGTTTTCCACTAGGTGGATGTGGAATACGGATAGTAGGAATTTCGGGGACGAAATTCTTTAAGGGGGGAAGGTTGTAATGACCCGTCCCGAGTGGCGTGGGCAAAATGTTGACTTTTAATTCGGGTGGTCAAACGGACTTTGACCGATGACTGTGATGCAGTTCGGGATGTCACGAGTTCATAGACAGGTGGCACGTTCGATTCCGAAATTCGAGGAAAAAGTTATGACGTTCGGAAGTTCGAGGGTATTTTCGTAATTTGGACGAAAAGGGGGAAAATGTTGACTTTTTGTTTGACAATCAATTTTCACACGATTCGAGGACCGTTAGGTAGGTCTCGATGCCCTGAGTACAACGACAGGCGGCACGTCAAAAACGGAGTTCGGGTGACCAAGTTACGGGTCACGGAAGTTTTGGGGCAAAATGGTAATTTTTCGAACGAAGGGCAAAATGGTCTTTTAACCATGATCAGACAATGACACATGTCCTTTGTCTTCTTCTTGCCCCAGAGAACATGGAATCGGGTATTAGGGAAAACACAATCATACTACTTTGGACATTAATCCCCTAAATTATGGTTTGTCTTAATCATTGTCAATTATCAGCTGATAAACCATTGTCTCAGCTTCATTGTGCAATTGTGAGACTGAGGAAGCTGATTGAGAGAAAAACTCGAGAGAAAGAGAGGCCCCTGGGATAATTCTGAATCGAAAAATCTTGAAATTAGAGGGAAATTCGAATTCGAAATTGTGAACGGTGAGGATCACAATTGAGGATTGAATTCGACTTCTGTGATCAAAACGAAACTCCCTGCAACAAAAATAAAGAGAAATCGTGTCGAATTGAGGAAGAACAGAAGCTTCCAAGGCTGCTTAAAATCGAGCTTGGGTTCAACCAGTTAGAGGTAAGGAATTCTCAAATTGAACTTGTAAAAACGTTCCTTACACTTTCACGATACTCACTGTATGAATTAATTTGAAAATCAGGGACGAAATCAGTGAACCCGAATTGAAAACCCGTCGAAGGTTGATCGTGAAGTCGTGAGGTTTTAGACCCTAATTGAGGTAATTGAACTTACAGAACTTAAATGGGGTTGGATTAGATGGGATCAGTTGAAATAATAGGTCGATTTGAGGTCGAATTGAATGAGTTTGAATCGGGTTCTATTGCGGGTTTTCCAACCCGTTTATCAGACAATCCGGGTGAAGACGACGTACTGTAGCAAAACTGTGCTACAAGCTTCGCTTTCACGCGCAGCAGCTTGCGGCGGCGCGTGAGGGCTCGTGGATGGGAATCCGACGAAGTGGTCAACATGAAACATGATGTTCTCGATGATACGAACCTATCCGCGTTGGTTTCGGGTCAATCGGATATGGTTTCAGAGTAGTTTCGAGCACCCGATGCGTATAGTTTATATTTAAATAATATTATAAAATTCTGACGATTAGGGGATTCTTATATGAGGACCATATGATATTTTAGTAACCTTAAATCACTTTGTTTGATAGGCTGGAATATTCCCGGAACGTCGGAAGAAAGCGAACAGCTCGAGGCTGAGCAATCCGGACGGTGTGTGTGAGTGGACTTTGTTTTATAACCGTGATGCATGCATATATGATTTAAAATGCTTTATTATATGATTTTATATGCTTTGGCATGATTGATGTTTCAATCTGGTGATTTCTCGATTTTATGGATTATTATATTATTTTTGGCACGATTTTCGAGAAATTATGAAATTGATGTTTTGGGCGTAGGCCTAGGATTTAAAATTATATTTGGACTCGGGTTATGAGTCAAAGATTGAAAATGATGTTTTGACTCGGATTATGAGTCAGAGATTGATTTCATGGATTTATATGAAAAGGGCAACTAAAGTTGCGATCGCATGGATTTGCGTGAAAATAATATTTTGGGCTTGAGACCTAAGTGAATAGTGATTTTGACTCGGATTTGGAGTCACATGTGAATATGATTAAATTGATGGTTTTGATTTATAAAGGAAATCTTGGACACTGTTTTATGATGGTTTTGTGGAACTTGATTTGTGAAAGCTATATCTCGGGCATAGGCCCTATTGAAATATTTTTGACTTGATTTGAGACATAAATGGTTTTAAAATGAGATTACTGGATTTGGTGACTGTTCCACATATACCATCCTCTGTGATTTTATAGTCTCCTCCAGACGTCGTAGTTCCTGGAGTAGTCACGATCCACTACCTGGAGATGAGTAGCTCCGAGGGAGGCTCACTCGCAGGAGCGTGGGACCACATCCTGGAGATGAGTAGCTCCGAGGGAGGCTCACTAGCAGGAGCGTGGGATTATGTTGATATCCTCCAGATGTTGTTGATTCCTGGAGTTATTGTTCTCGGACGTGAGACACCGAGTTTGCACGTGTTGCATTGATATCGTGAGGGGTTATATGGATATTGAGATTGGATGTTGAGGATTGGTGGTATTATGATTTATTGATATTTGTGTCCAGAGGCTTTATAACAGATGTTTTATAACTTGAACTGATTTGATGAACATGAGTTTAATGGACCATGGGAAAACATGTTTTGATTTTATCGGTCCACTGTTCATACTCGAATGATTTCATACTATCACTCATGTTTTGAGTTATGCATGCATGTTTGTGAAAACTGGAGGGTAAGAATGTATTTTGGCAAATGTTTTTATACGAGGTCATTTTTGTCCACTCACACCTTTTCTGTTTTGTGACCCTCCAGGCTGTGGTACGACGTTCGGGGCTGATTGTGAGGCAGAGGTAGCAGCAGAAATCAGCGCAATTATCCCTTGTCTGGTAAGCACTTAAGGGTAGTTTTGGGCATTTAGTCGACTTGTCAGACGGGAGCAGGACCGGGCACGGTTTTTGACGTCCAGTTGGGACGGGGTCCTATCACGCAGCCACTTCAGGCGGCACGTACGGGCGCGTGGGGAGGAATTTGAGGATGGTTCCAACATGTCAAATCATCTATTCGATGTAACGAACATTTTGGGACTGGTTTCAAGTCGATCGGACATCGTCTCGATATAGTTCGGGTTGTTCGAAGGTTTCGAGGCGCGTTTAAAAATAGTTAAAAATCCCAGAAAATTAAGGGGCTTTAGTGAGGGGTTAATTAACTAGTTAGTAACCCTCTAAAGTGATTTGGACAGGTTTGGGTACCCCGAAGACGACGGTTGACCCGGGAAGGCATACGGCGCGCATATCAACGCAGCAGCGCGGACGGTCTGTGAGTGGACTTTATTTCTGAAATTGATGCATGCTTAAATGTTTTAGATATGTTTTAATATGTTTTTTGGGATGCCTTGAGTGCATTTTGGTGTGTGTTTATGTATGGGCACGTACTTCGAGGTTTTCGGGTTTTATACGTGCTTATACGCGCTTACGCTTTCGGTTTTCATGAAATGGTTTTGAAAAGTAAAACGACCCATTTGGTCTTGATTATTCGGGCATGAGACCCATTTGAATTTGGTTTAACTCCGGCATGAGACCCTATTGACGACCCGTAGGTCGGAGTCGTGGTTGCGACGGGTGCTGTGTGCACGGTGACGAACAATGTGATGCTCGCCTCCGGATTGGGATGCGTTCCTTCCGGAGAGGTCACGATGCACGCCCCGTTGTCAAGCAGCCACTGGAGGCTCAACTTCGGAGTGCTGACGGTTTAGAGGATCGATCGGCGACGTGTGCACCATGGTCCTGAGATGGTCGCGACAGTGATGTGTTCACTGCGACATACCAGGATTGAGAGCGGTCCTGGATTGATGGTTGCACACATCGCTACAATCGGGATCGTGACTGACCCTGAGATATCGGGCTCGATGCCCAGTTGATTTGAGTTTGGGCTCGAGGCCCAATTATTGTGAAATCGGGCGAGAGGCCCTGTTGAGTTCTATGTTCGGGCTGGAGGCCCATTTGCTTTGTGTTATCGGGCGTGAGTCCCGCTTTTATGGGTTTTGGTATACTGGTATGTATATACCCTCCTTACGAGATTATTGATTGGTCTCCTCCAGCGTCGACCTGGAGAGTCACGATCCAAAAACCATAGTGGGTATCCCCATAGGGATCCTGTTCCAGGAGTGGAGGTTACTTATGATGTTGTGGACCCGGACCAGATTCCGGAGAGATATATGGACTAGATCCAGAGAGAGAGAGCTCGGACTAGATCCAGAGATTGAGCCTCCCAGATGGAGATTCCTGGGAGAAGACTCGGAGTGAGACCCCGAGTAGTGTGCACACTAGATAGATATGATGACATCGTGACTATATCGGGGATATGATCCTTAGGGGATGTGTGCCCCGAGATGGCATCTTCTCCGGAAGTTCCAAGGATGGGTTATATATGTATATATGTATATGTGGACAGGTTTGCACTGAGATGGCGTTGGGCTGAGACCCACAGGAGATGATTTTGGGACGAGTTCCCACGTGTTTTGGTTTGGGCGGAGGTCCCATGTGTTACTTGACTGATTTCGGGCTAAGGCCCAAATGGTTTGATGGTTCATGACGGTTTATGGGAACCGGGCATGAACCCTAGAAATGGTTTTTAAATGCATTCATATGTTTTTAATGAAGGGCATAAAGATCTTTTATGAAATGTTTTTATAAATTATTTGTTTCGTCCACTCACAACTTTTATGTTTTGAATGCCCATCAGGTTGATCGCGGATGTGGATGTAGTAGAGACGAGACATCGCATTCCTCCTTCGGATCCTGGCATACTCTGATAGCCCCGGTTGGGCAAAAGACGGAAATATCCCTGGTCTGACACTTTGTGTCAGACCGGAGCAGGTACATCCCACTGTCAAAGGGCATATTAATTGATTTTTGGTCTTGTTTCACATCTTTGTGCTAATTGAGATAAGAGTAATGTTTATTTGGCGGGGGTTGATAGAGGGAGGCAAACAATATCTTACACTTGCTTAGGTTCCAAGTTGGAGCTGTTCCTTTTACATACGTTGGAATCCCGCTCAGTACTACTAAATTGGGATTCAATGATTGCAGACCTTTAATGGAGCGAATTGAGTGCCACGTAAATTGGCAGGCATCTAGGCCTCTCTCCTTTGTTGGTAATCTACAGCTTATCAAGTCGGTCCTTTGCAGCCTGCATGTCTTTTGGACTTCTCACATCTTTCTTTCTAAAAAGTTCCTAAAGAGTATTGAGCAGAAGCTCTGGTGTTTCACAATTTTGGATTGGAATGTTGTTTGTAAGCCTAAGGAAGATGGTGGGTTAGGAATTTGGGACCTCCATAAGTGGAAAAAAAAAAGCCGTAATGGCTTGGCATATATGGAATCTTTTTGCTAATTTGAGGGACAATCTTTGGTGTTAGTGGGTGAATGTTTACTATATCAAGGGTAATTGTTTCTGGACTATGTTTACACCCTCTATTTGTTCTTGGAACAAGCGAAAGATTTTTATGATTTGGTTGTTAGGTAGACCTTTTATTAAGCCTAAGGTGGGTGATGGATCTTCTATTTTCTTGTGGCATGGTTCATGACATCCCAGTGTTTCCTTACTTGATTGGAGGGACAACTATGTGGCGGTGTTATCTAGCTTAGATCCTAATATCAAGCTCTATGCGGTCGTCCAAGGATTCTAACTTGGAATTGGCCTCCCTTATCCCTTTTCTGTGTTTGTGTGATCCACTCTAATACTGCTTCTGAGTCTCCCTTGCCCAATATCTATGATTCTTTTTATTGGGAACTTAGAATCAATGGGTCGTTCTCCTCCCTTCCCTTGTGGAACTGCCTTCGTTTATGCTCCTTGAAGGTCCCTTGAGCCTATCTTGTTTGGTTTCCTCAGGCTATATATCCCTCGAATCGGCGTTTGTGTTCTGGTGGCTATCTACTCTCTACTTTCAACTCTTGATAGCATCAGCTCATACTCGGCCACAGCCTCCCTTATTTGTGTCCTCTGTGATGGGGTGTTAAAGAGCCACACCGCCTTGTGTTTTGATTGCCTTCATAGTGGAAGTGTTTGGAGAGTCCTTATGGCCAAGTGTGAGGTTTTGTGGTTGCAGTCCCCTTGTCTTCCCTTACTATGGAGCTCTAGTATTCTTGGCATGGTAATTCTCTCTATGAGTTGGTGCGAAAAAGGTTTGGTTGTTGTGTTTATGGCATTTGGAAGGAGCGCAATGCTCGTTTGTTTGTTGGGTGTTGTAGTGTTCCCTCAACATTCTACTTTACATCTCTAATCTAATTCGGGGCCGCTTTTGCTCTCTTAATATCTCGGCCACTAGGGCTAACTCCCTTGTTTCCATGAATTGGAACATCCCCTCATTTTTTGTTATCGCTGGCTGGCTGTAACGACCTGAACTTTCATCGAGGTAAAATCAAAAAAGTCAGAAGGAATTTACCATTTTTCCCCTAGTTAACTTTTTGGTCAAATTCAAAGGGTTGAGTTTGACTTATTAAGGTCAAAATGTTGGCTTTTTTATCGAGACGGCTTTTGCCTATTCCGAAAAATCCATTAGGAAGATCTCGGACTCCCGAGTACACTGGCAGGCGGCACGCCAAAATCAGAGCTAGGACGAGGTGATTACGGCTCTAAAACCATCAAGGGCATTAAGGGTATTTTGGTCTTTTCCTATGGGATTTTTTTTCTGGTGGTCCAATTGGACTGGGACAAGTGTCCCTTAGCTGATAAGGGTGTATCCCATCGCGTTGTGTATGTTGAGTATAAGTGAATTTGTATTGTTGTGTGTGTTTGTTGTGTGTTCACGGGCCGAGAAGAAAAAAGAAAAGGAAATGACGGGAAGAAGAATCAGGGATGAGGAAGAGAAGGGGTGAGTTATGACGGATTTTTGAAATGGAAAAGGAAGGAAGAAGGAGGTTTCAGACTTACACCATGAGAGAGAGATGGAAACCCCGAGAGGGTGGTTCGGGTTTGAAAGTGTTTGACCCAGTTTTGACTAGGAACTTGGGTAACAAGTTCAGACAAGCCATCCCTAAGTTCCAGAGGCCTCAACAAGGACGTGGGTTGAGGTTTTGGATGCCTGGATTGTCCAAACAACAATTAGGAAGATGGTCATGAGTTCTTCAGTTAGTCGATCTAATTTTATGGTGAGTTTTCATGTTTTGATCACTTAGATATCTTCCTAAGTTAGATTAGAGTCATTTGATCAAAACTAAACTGAAACGGTTGAGAAATAGGAGTTGTAGGAACGGGTTGGGTCATGGGGTTGGCAACCCGAAAACAGGGGAAATCGGGTAAGAAAGGTGAATAGTAACTGAGGTTATTGTAGCAAGCGCGTGGATCCCACGTGCAACCACTTTGGGCGGCACGTGGGTGCATTTTTTGAGGTATGGTCAACACGATTTTCAATGTTTTCGATGTTACGAATCTAATGGCTTAGTTTTCGAGTCAATCGGATATAGTTTCGGTATAGTTTTAGGTGCCTAGAGGTTTAGGGTTCGTTTTAAATTCGTCTAAAGATCCCGAAAAATTATGGAATTAAAATAGGAGTTACGAAAAAACATGCAAAGTGGAGTTCGGCGTTACGAAGGTGTGTGAGTGGAGTTTTTTTCCCTAAACTATCATACATGCATACTTATATGATTTAAATGGTTTTCTATGTGATTTTGGTGATTTTTGAGTGATTGGGATTTTATATGGATTTTCGGCGATTTTATGAATATTTTATTATTATTTAATGCGCATTTTACGAGATTTTTGGTAAACTGGTTCGAATACCATTTTGATTTTGATCTCCAATTGAACTTGTTTTGTGACTTGGAAGAATGTGATTTTAGAATAATTATGAATTTTATATGATTTCTGGACAATTTTTACGAAATTACGAGAAATTGTGTTAAGCCGTGTTTGGGGCTTAGACCCGAGATTCTGATTGTGGATTTGGATTGTGATATATGATGTGTTATGTTATGATGAAATGTGATATTGAGATTTGATGTGAACACATTTTTCTCGATATGCGTGATGTGTGATGATTTTGTGGTTGTTTGTGTAGTCTCAGACGTCGAGCCGGGGCTCCGAATCCTGATACTAGTATTGTGGATGATTGTGATTGTGTTGATCAGTTATGAATCTCAGACGTCGAGCCTGGTGTTCTAGTTCCTGAGACTGTATTGTGATGACTCGCATGTCGAGCTTAGGGCTCCGGTTCCCAAGAGAGTGTGTATGTAATGGCCTACTAGTAATGCCTTGTGATGTGATGATTGATGTTGTGCCTATGTATTGATGATGGGTTGATAATATAAGAATTATGTGATGATGTTGGTTATGGATTGATTGTGTGGATTGATGTGATGGTTTTGAGATGTATGTTGTGGTTATGCCTATTGGTTGGTTAGCCTCGGACGTCGAGTTGGGCTCCGGTTCCCGAGTGAGTTTGTGGTGTGTCTGCCAATGGGGCAGTGGTTTCATGTGTGACATTGTGATGATGGTGGTTGATTTTTTATGATTGTTGTGATGTCCTTGTGTTGGTGGTTGTGATCTTGTATAAAGGTTATGTCGAGTTACCAAGGTCATAGACGATTTAATGTTACTATTGAGTTGAGAATTGAGAACTTGTTTCACGTATTTCGAGAATATAGATTGAGTTTTGTTTTAACGGAAGTAAAATGGTTTTCTTATGCATGTGTGGTTTTGGAAAATGGAGGGTAAAAAATGGATGTTTTCAAATTATGTTTTAAATTGTTTCTTTTGCCCTCTCACGTGTTTTCTTGGTTTTGTAACCCTTCAGGGCCACTGCACGGAGATCAAGGCTCGAGAGGCGGAGGCATGAATTAGCAGAATTTGCGTTAATCCCTTGTCTGACAACGTTTCTGTGAGACGAAAGCAGGACTCGAGTATACTATTCTTGTGTATTTAGGTTAGGTTCTGTCACTGGCCCTCCTGGCTTGTTCCTTTGGCTTTATATTTTTTTCTAAGTATACTTAGATTTATTAAAAAATAAAAATTGAGTGCAGTAATTAAAAAATATAATATTACAAAAGGTTTCCGATCTTCACTGTTTTCCAGCGATTTTAGGACTTCTTTTTGTTGTGAATATGTTCAGAACTAGTTAGTAATTAGTACCCTAATCCTTATATAGAAATAAGATTAGGGTTTAGTACAATGAATAAGGACATATATACCCTTCCACAAATAACTAAATACACTTCGTACCCTTACATGAATATCCACACCATATTCTATTTACAACACTTCCCCTTGGATATTATACGTAATTAATGTTGCTTGACTACGTGCTTATATGTTGCCTCGTTCAAATATTGCAAGTTAACAAAAAGGTACGAAAAAAATAATCATGGTCAAAAGAAAAAGAGTGAAACACTCGTGAATCGTAAACACATAAGATCTCTGGAGGTAGTTGGAGTCGTCTCTTCTTGAACATTGATAGATAGTATGTCTTTGAGATAGTAAGCATTAAAATCGTTACACCAAAACCTTGCCCGGTAAACCCAGTGGGAAAAACCCATGGTCGAAGGGAAATATGAGCAAATGCATATGAGTCGAATCATGACATCTTCAGGAAGCATTATTAGTAGGGTGACCATGTCAAAAGTGTGACTCATTAAAACCTAACCAGGTAACAAAACCCAATGGGACAAAATAACCCCTAGTCGTAGGACAAAAAAGTACATGATGGTCTTATGAGTATACTTCGGGATACTCAGTATACTTCGGGATACTTGGTATGCTTCGGAATACTCCCCCTAATATCGACTCCCCTGAAAATTAAGAACTTGGTAGATTAGCCAATCTACACAAACTAATACCATGAACATGTTTATGTAATGTTGCAATGGGTGATGACTTGTTGTTGTCTCCTATAATGAAAACTGATTCTCATTTGCTAGATGGAGGTGTAACATTATCTTAGTAGATAATCTTAGGTTCATTATTGGTGGATTGCAGTCCACAAGTACTTCGAATATGCCCCGTAATGGCTCTTAGCTTTATACATTCACGAGTTTCTTCGTGAAGAGCTATAATCTTTGCATGATTCAAAGACGTACAATAAGGTTATGTTTCTTAGACCTCCAAGATATTGATGTGTTCCCAATGGTAAAGACATGACCAATTTGAGAACATACCTTATGTGGGTCTGATAGGTAGCCTACATTAGTATACCCAATAAGGCAATGCATCATTCCGAGGCCTAAGGGGGTTTCATTCATTCCTCGATGCATAGAGATATAATAAGCTCATATCTCACATGCCATTAAGGTATTGAAAAATTTCTTTTATGCCATTCTAGTGGCGACGTGTTGGCGCAGAGTTGAATATAGCTAGCAAGTTCACAGCAGATGAAATGTCTGGTCTAGTGCATTTGAATCAAGTATAATAATGCGCTTATTGCATTTAGATATGAAACTTCTGGTCTCACTATCTCTTCGTTATCATCTTCTAGATGAAACGGGTCTTTTTTAGGATCTAGACTACGAATGATCATAGGTGTCCTTGAAGATTTTGTTTTTTCCTCATTAAAACGTCTCAACATCTTCTGGATACAGTATCAACATCTTCTAGATGTAGTATCAACAACTTCTAGATGTGATTTAATCAATAAACTAAAACCTCATCTGCGTGGTACTCGAGCTTCAGGTCGAGAATGAACTTTATCCTCCTAAGATCCTTCATTTCAAAATCAAACTTCAAATGCTTACTAGTTTCTTTGGTTTCTTCTGGAATATCAATCAATAGCAAACATGGAACTTATTTTCTTAATAAACATGCATGGATATTTGTCGTTATCCCACTTTGATCAAATACTCACTTAGACGATTATACCATATCCGTCCGGATCATCTCAATTCGTAAAGTGAACACCTCAAACAAGTCGATAGCGTGTTCGGTGGTCTAGAACTATTTGCATCGGGTATTTTAAGTCCTTCAGGAACTTTCAAATGTATCTCTTTATCCGTATCCCCATAGAGATAAGCAGTAACCACGTTCATAAGCTGCATATTCAGTGTTTTTTTTTAAAAAAAACTACCAAACTGATAAAATTTTAGAACATTATGAAGTTGATTACGGGAGAATACATCTCCGCATAATCAATCTCAGAGCGTTGAGAAAACGGTGCGCCATTAAATGAGTTGTACAACTCACAATCTCATCTTTCTCATTATGCTTTCTTATGACTACCCATTTAAATCCTGCAGGTTTAACATGAGAAGGTGTGGGAACTATAAGTCCAAACACCTTCCTTTTTTTCAAGGAATCTAATTTGACATAGATTGGTTCTTTCCCTTTTTATCTAGTTTTCTCTACGTTGGCATTCATTCATCAACAGAGTAAGGTTCAATTTTGTTACTAGTTATTATTTTGGTAGCTACCGCGAATACATATACATCATCGATGATAATATCATTCTGACTCCATATCTCACATAAGCATGCATGATTTACCGAGATCTCTTTATTCTTGGGAGTGGGTTTAGACGTTGAAGCGTCCTCCAACATCGTATCTTCTAGGACAGACTCATTATCCAGAATTATCTCATGAGATGGATCAGTTTATATTTAAAAGGGATTCGATTGTGCCAAATTTATCCTTTTCCATGGATGAGAATCATTCGAACCTATTAGTCTACCTCGTTTCTGGGTAGGGACATATGTCTAGTTAGCCATCATGGTCGTACCTCGCCCGTCTAGGACGACGCGTCCTACTGGGACGTCTATCCTTACAGACATATTTACAACAAGTATACGTGATCTCGTCACTTTAGCTAGATTAAAGGAAGTATCTCATGTATTATTAGCTACACTCTATAAATCTAGAATTCTCTGCACTTCATTCTTATTTTGTGCGGTTCGGAGATCAAGATGAGACATATTGGGGACATTCCACGTCAATTCACGTCGTTCTTTAGGAACGTTTGACGCTCTCATCTCCTTCTAACGATGGGAAGACTGTCTCATCAAAGTGACTATCTGCAAATATAGCGGGAATGAGATTGCCTATCAAGGCCTCTGAAGAGTGTATAATGGAAGGGGATTCATAACCGACATATATGCCCCTCCTTCGTTGAGGTCCCATTTGTGTACGTTGTGGCAACACAATGTACACGTAACTGGACACCCAAAAATGCGTAAGTACGAAACTTCTAGTTCGTGCCCAGTCACCAGCTATAATGCAGAATATGGTTGGATGGTAGTGGATCTTAATCAGACCAACATTACGGCATGAAAAATTGCATAACCCTCACACAGAAACTAGAAGATTTATGCGCATTATCAAGGTTAATTAGTGTTTCTACAAGACCATTTTGGGTGTGAACAAATGGAACCGAATGTTCAACATCAATCCCAATGGACATGCAATAATCATTGATTATTTCGATGTAAACTCTCCGGTATTATCGAGTCTTATAGACTATACAAGAGAATTCGAGTGGTGTGGTGTCAGGACTCGACCCTCCTCGGTCAGAACTCAACTCATCTAGCACGATATTATCCGCTTTCGGCCTCCTTGCCCTTGCCCTCACGGTTTTGTTTTCGGGAGCTCACGATGCAACTTCCCAAGGGGTCACCCATCATGGAATTGTACCAGTCTCAACTCGCTTAACTTTGGAGTTCCAACCGAACTCAAAGCCACTAAGCTCCAAAAAGGCCTCGTGCTAGATAGGTGTGTGCCTACACATTTAAGGCACACCACCATTCCCTTCCCAGACCATTCCCCCATCGCAGGAATGTGGGATTGTTCACTGTTCCCTCTAGGACACGGGTCTTACAATCCACCCCCCTTAGGGCCCAGCGTCCTCGCTGGCACACTTCCCGGTTGGGGTCTGGCTCTGATACCATTCTGTCAAGACTCGACCCTCTTCGGTCAGGACCCGACTCATCTAGCACGATATTGTTCGCTTTGGGCCTCCTTGCCCTTGCCCTCACGGTTTTGTTTTCGGGAGCTCACGGTGCAACTTCCCAGGGGGTCACCCATCATGGAATTGCACCAGCCTCAACTCGCTTAACTTTGGAGTTCCAACCGAACTTAAAGCCACTGAGCTCCCAAAAGGCCTCGTGCTAGATAGGTGTGTGCCTACACCTTTAAGGCACACCACCATTCCCTTCCTAGACCATTCCCCCTCGTAGGAATGTGGGATTGTTCACCGTTCCCTCTAGGACACGGGTCTTACATGTGGCCCTCAATTTAATTATCTGGGCTAAGAGTTTACCAAACGCAGTATGCGTGTGGACAATAGGGTAACATGTGACCACTTTGTCGGTATCACAACCAGAACCATGAAATTATTTCAAACGGTCCTCATGGTGGTTGGAAAGTCCACAAATTTCCCATTGTATTTTGTACAAGAAAGGGTGGAGTATGTACTCATCTTTGCCTATAATCGTCTAATATTCAATTTTTGCTAACGAGCAAACTAGGCATGATGTTTCATTAAACACAAGGTGCTACTAGTGATGTCAGGACCCACCCCGGTTTCACCCCGAAACCCGAGGTAAATCCCGCTCCCGTCTGACTCCCTGACACGACACCCAAGTAAACTCACTCAAATCCAGTCAGACGCAGGAGTAATTAAACAAAATATCTCGGAGTTATCGTTACAGAGCATAGTACGAAAATACAAGGAAATGAAAATCGATAACATTTACACGCACGCGGAAGACTTCCAACTACTCCGGGATCCCTCACGTCACTTCTATGCCTCGGACTCTGCCTCGACGTCAAGACCCCGCACTAGCTCCACAACCTGGAGGGCAAGTTAAAAACAAAAGGTGTGAGTGGACCATAAGAAAAGAAAAGTTCTAAAACCATTTATCAAAACCCGAGTTTCACCCTCTGTTTTGAAAACCACATGCATAACCAACAGTTATTAACACAGGTATAAATCAATTCTCAAAAAAACATCATAAGAAACAGAAACACTATAAAATAGTTATAGAAACCATAGCATGAGTATCAGAAACCGTATCATAAACCATTGGTAGCAAAACATCATTTCCCGATCAAACCTGCTGGACCTATCCGAGTCTTTAAACTCCCGAGTCTTTAAACTCAATCCAGGCCTTAATCATATCCGAGTCTTTAAACTCCCGAGTCTTTAAACTCCCGAGTCTTTAAACTCAAGGCCTACGGGGGAAATATCAATATATCCGAGTCTTTAAACTCCCAAGTCTTTAAACTCAATCCGGGTCTTTAAATCCAATCCGGCCGGTCCCCCGTCACATATATCCGGGTCTTTAAACCCAATATCCAGATCCAGCAAATCCAATCCCAAAATCATGTGAAAACCATTTACCAATCCTCATCCAAACCCGAATCCGAAACCACTGGTCCGATGCCTTTCCGGCATCCAGACCCGTCATTCCGGACCCAAATCCGGAATCCACTTTCCAATTTTAAAATCAAATTCCGCTTTCCAAAAAAATCATTTAATCACCAAATCATGTTTCAAAATCCCTTTTGTAAGCGATCAAACTAGTTATCCTTTAAAAACCCCCAAAACCCTGGCATTTTACTCAGAAATCGACATTTCTCGTAAAACGTGCAACAATGTAAAACCAACCAAACATATTCAATAAACATAGAATCATAATCAAAACCATAAAACAATTATAGAAAACAGTTATGCATGCTCGAGTTTAAGGAAAAGGTCCACTCACAGTACTGAGCCCTACTCGCCGAACGTTCAGCACGTTCCTCGGCTTCCTCGGGAAATCCTGATCCTGTTCACAAACATCAAATTACGTCACTAACACATGCACGAAAGTTCACCTAAATTTCCTCAAAATTCCCCGAATCGAAAACGTAAAACCCGGGACCCTAAACTTTCACCCTCGCGGAACTAAACTCAAACGACTTCCAATTGACCCAAAACCAACTCCATTGAACTCACCATAACTCCTAGACCAAAAACCATGTTGACTACTTCTCCAACCGCCGCCGCACGCGCCTCCACGCGCCGCCCAAAGTGGCTGCGCGTGGCCCTCACGCGCTGCTACAGTGCACCATCTACCTCGATCGAACCTGGTTCAGCACAGTGGTCTGCAACTTAGACCAGCGAGCACGGTTCTCCTTCTTCCGTCCACCAAAATGGCTCCTTTCTTCACCAATAGCATCGTCCAGGCCAACCCTATTGATTCCCCAACTTCGTTCACCTCGACACTGTCCCTAGCCCGTCGACTGAACTCGAAACCAGACAGCCCCAAACTCCCCTGCTTCACGATCCAGCCACCCAGCTCACCTCCCTTCACGGTGGCTTCACCAAACTCTTCCCTGGACCTCACTGAACCTAAACCAATCCTCCTAGACCTTCGACTCAGCCCCAAGCTCGACGACTTTGGGTTTGAACCTCACGGCAAAACAGAGCACTAGAGTGCCTGCCGTCGTCTGAGCTCCGCCGTGTACACCGCCGTCACGGCGACCATCCTAGTCGACGCCTAGGACCCTCCTGTACCTCACCCTGACCTCCATTCCTCTCGACTCTAAGCCCAACCTCACGACTTTCAAATTGAACATCACGGGAAAAACAGAGCAAGAGATCTCACCTTTCGATTGCGTCTCCGCCGTGCGCACCGCTGCGTGCCACGGTGCTCGTTG
Organism: Prinsepia uniflora; assembly: GCA_032719365.1. Classification (NCBI taxonomy): domain Eukaryota; kingdom Viridiplantae; phylum Streptophyta; class Magnoliopsida; order Rosales; family Rosaceae; genus Prinsepia; species Prinsepia uniflora. The sequence goes on from CM064865.1 coordinate 56,113,384, forward strand.
GATCCCCTGCAACCTCCTACAGCTCCCCCTGCCCTGATTTGAACCACCACACGGCGTAGCCACCACCAACTCTCTCACGGTCTCCCTGTTTCCCCAAAACTTTGCCGCACCACCACCGTGCCGCCGTGCACGATTCCTCCACCAAAACACGACCACCTGCTCAAACTCTTCCCTCTGTCACTCTCACAAACCGCTCTTCACTCCCTCTTGCACAGAATCGATCACCGTCCTCCAATTCCCTCACCCTCTGTTTCTGTCTGTGTTGAAGAACCAACACAAGTATGGCACGGGTGCACCCCAAATAATTGGGCCGTGAATGCACAGGATTGCACCAGAAGCCTCTAGTCCTGTGCCACATGTCACAATCCACTCCCTTTCTCTCACACCTGGCCCAACCTCAGCCGTCCATTTCCTTCTTTCTGCACAAATCCCAATGTGCAGAAAGACCAAATTACCCTTCCTTTTAACTCATTTTTTACGGTTTTGCCACAACTTCCTAGACCCGTAACTTTCACCTCGTAAGTCCGATGAATACGTGCCGCCTGTCATCGAACTCAGGACGACGAGATCTACCTAACCATCCCAGGTCAACGTACCAAAACCCGATTCTACAAAAAGTCAACTATTCCCCCTAATTTACCCAAATTACGGTTAGGCCCTCAACCTTCCGAACAACACAACTTCCTCCTCGGAGGTCGGAATCGAGCGTGCCACCTGTCTATGGATTCGTGACGTCCTAACCGACGTCCTGGTCACTGGTCAAAATTCATCGGACCTCCCAAACTAAAAGTCAACATTTTGCCCGAACTAGGGGCAAAATCGTCATTCTAGGCTCATGACCCTATCGGGACCACCTAACCGCCGATTAACCTCACTAATCACACCTTAAACAGTCCACTAGTCCCGACTTCCGGGACGGGTTGTTACAAGTGAGGAGATGCACGTGTCATATATTGAGAATACAGTACATCATCATCTTGACTTGGGTATCCCCATCAATCTTTCCATAATAAGCAGTCTTATTAGTTAGCTTCTAGCGAGCTCTTGGCTAGCTTCTAGCTAACTCGTGACTAGTTTATGGCTAGCTTCTCTAGTGTATGCTTCTAAGCATACTAATTGGAGGATATGCAAAGGTATTCCACTTTCTTATCATTAGTGATTTTAATGTGATATTTGTTGGCTCGAATATCCGTAAATCTCGACAATGTTCTTCTAGAACTTGGAGAATAAAATATCTCATTGATGGTAATTCAATACCATTCAACAACGTTCTTTTGTCATATCCCTGGGGGTATATTGTGTGCGATAACATTGTCAGGTAGACAATAAACTTCCCCACAAAACATGCATATTTATAGATTTAATTTAATAGATCACATGCATAAGGATAAGTGTTTGAATTGAATTAAATCACATTGGAGCGGGAAAAAAAACCACATTTTTCAAATTATATACATACATGAATTTGGAATCCTTAAAATGGATGATGTGCTATTCATTTCTTGTTTCGAGCAAGATGTTACGATGATGATTATTCTGCTCTTTTAGAGTCTCTGCAATCATCAAATTATCACAATGAGTGCCTTGGAGAAACTCGTCCATAGGCGACTAATAAGAACTATAAGTGTTATGACTTGATATAATAAATCAGATTTAAACATATAAAATCTACTAGTTTTATTATGTTTGGTGAATTTATGAAGGAAACTTCGGGTTCCTTTTTTCATAGCAATCGCCAAAACTACAGATTCGGTGATTAGTAAGAACTGCTGGTTCATGTATAGTTTTCTAGTTCATTTGAACACACATCGTTCCTAAATGAGTGTTTAAGCAAAAATTTAAACGAGTATCTGATGATTTGGTTTGTATGGTCCAGCTCGATTCAATTAGACCAGTTTGATTTGATTGGATCAGTTCAGTTAGATCGGTTCTTATAGGCCGATTCAATTTGAGTGACCCAATTCAAAAGGAGCAGTTGATCAATTTGGATTAACCAAGTGGTCTGCTGGACTGAGGTCTACACCATGTGGGTGTCGACTTCTCATTTAAATTTTGGTTGATAACCAACTAGATTAGGCTCGACATGAGCTAATAGGCCTGCGACATAGGTTTTCTGAATTGGATTAGCTTCCGGCCGTAAAAAGAGAAGGTCATAGAACAATGAATATTTGCATTTGGTTTGCCTTTATCTTATCTATGAAGATCGTCATTAACATCCAATAGGCAGTTGCACTTGAATTGATGTTTCAAATATGCATGATCAAATCACCAATGAATTTTCAGTAATAATGTTTATCCAATTTCAATTTCCAAACATCATTATCATCGCCAAAATTGGCAATTATCAAACATTTGGTTGGTCTGCTGGATGATCATCATGGGTTAAATCTGCCCCTTAAAATGGGCTTGCTGGTGAGCAACCTTCTGAGTTGAACCAAACTATTTTGTTTTAGACTTCTTGCATGGCAGCCTTCTGGACTGCATAAAATATTATTACTATTTTCAGATAAGCCTTCTGGGCACTTCTATGGTTGCTGATGACAGCCCCAGATCATTGCCAAATTGATATGATAAAACCCAAAGACAGTTGTTGGCCATGGTGGATCACTCAAAAACCATTTTTTCATATTATAGCCACTTTTATTTCCATGATTATAAAGCTATCACTCCCAAACGTAATGTGAATGACATCTCGAATACAATTTACTTGTTTGTGATGTGTAAATTATAGCAGAGTCATGGCCTTCTGGGCAAGCAGCACGATCATGGTCTTCTGGGCAAGCAGCACGGCCATGGCCTTCTAGGCAATTTTTCATGAATTATCAATAGACTAAACATGATCATTATCATAGCTTATGGATTTTACAACAAGCACCATGCCGCAAGCATGCGTTATCAATTCAATTTATTGTCATTATCAATTATTTTGATGAATTGTCATCATCATCCTTAAATAATTATCATCATTATTTAAAACCAAATCATATAGCAACATGTATATGTCTACATATCATGATCAACACATCCCATCATATATACCTCATAGCATCATGTATTCATCATCACACATGTATTATATATATTATCATCATACATCATAAGATCATGAATTCATCATATACTATACTATTATTGTCATACCATCATCAACATAATCATAGCATATTATCATGATCATCATCATATATCATAAGATCATGAACTCATCATATACTATATCATTATCGTCACACCATCATCATCATAACCATAGCATATCATCGTGATCATCATCATATATCGCCATCATATCATTAAGGCATCACCATATTATCATATCATATCATATTGTCTCATATTATCATCATATATTAACACATATAATATATATATATCATGAAATCTGATTTCCATCCCAGTCCAGATGCCCAGGTCTGATTTCAATCTCTAGCCACCGAAGGGGTTCTAAGTCTGATTTCGATCGTTGTTCACTGAAGAGCATTTCGACACCTTCTTGGCAACTGGCATGTCGTTTTTTTTTTTTGAGAAAAACGATGTGTCGTTTTCTTAATAAACGACACATCGTTTCTGATCTATCATCTTCGGCAAGTCGGCACGATCTTTGCTGGGTGGTCTCTGCCAACGAATCTGAGCACCTCCGCCTTCATGACCCATCTGTAATTCTCAATCATTTGGAGATGACTAGTTCCTCAATTGATGGTTGGTTCACGGAATGAAGAAGCACATGGAGAGGATTTCATCGAACATTGTTCGAAAGGGGGCTCCCTGGATGTCGCGTCTAGGAGGGCGAACCGAAGTGGTTTCCCGACCCATAAAAACCCATCATCTGAAATTCGACAACCCATCAAAGACGTAGAGCCGGTCCAAACATTTAGAGGCCTAGGGTAAAAATAAAAAATGGGCCCTCAATTCGCATACTTAATTATTGAAATTTAAATTTTATAAATTGATTATATTATATTTTTATTAAGAAGTATCGTTACAATTTTTGCTATGAGAAAACTCATAAATTAGGACAAAACCCCAAACAAAGAAAAAAGAGTACATCATATCCAAAAAATTACATTTAATTTTTTTAAACAAATCTTATACTTTTTTTGTAAAATCAGTAAGCAATTTGCAATTATATACAAACTTTTATATTCAAAACAAGAATGTAATTAAATATTGTTAAACTAAGAACTTTTGTAGCAATGACCTTATCAATTTAGGTGAGTTTCTTGAAATTTTCCTGGAATGCGAAAAATACGTAATTAAATATTCAAAAGGCACACACAAAAAAACTAAAGAGGCATAATTTCTAATTTCTAACAACGAGTAAGAATTGACATGTCATTTGTAATGTTAGATTCGTGGTTTAGACCCATAACATTGATCCTTTGATTATATGAGGGGGTCTTCCTGTCGTAAAAAACTACAACATCCATAAGGGAAAGTTGTCAAATGGAAGTATTCAATTAGGGAAACTGTAATAGGAATTCTATTAAATTAAATTACTTATTTTTTAGGTTTGTAACTTAGGAATATCTCGGATAGGGCTTTCAGAAGGGGAGGCGAAAATGTCTAGATGTCTTTCACTAGAAAAGAAAATTGTTGAGAAATTGAGGTTAGGGTTTGAGAGTTCGAATGAGATTGCAAAAACTTAAAAATTTAGAACAATTGAGAATTTGAGATTGAAAGATTGATATTTAACCTTAGAACATTGAATTAGAATATTAAAACACTGCGTTTTCTTTTTGGAATTTTGAAGGAGACTTTCTTTTCGTTTCTTGTTCACTCGTATCCTCCATATAAATTATCATACATCTTACTATTTTTTTAATATAACAAAAAAAAAATTAATTTTGGGCCCTTTAATATTTTTGGGCCCGGGGCCTAGGCCCCTCCTGCCCTCCCTCTTGGCCGGCCCTGCAAAGACGGAGTCGTGAAAAGGATCCATGGTTTCCGTGACGAGGTACGATTGAACGAGGAGGAGGGCAGGGACTGCACCTCTGATGCCGAGGGAGGTGAGAGCCTTTTCTCTGATGCCAGGGACTGCACCCTTGATGGATATATGATGATCGTTGAAAGTGAGGGCCTTTTCTTTTCAATTAGTGCTAGGGCGTCTGTAAGATTTTTTTATTTTTTTTTCCTGAATAGGGCGTATGTAAGATGAAGATGAAAAACTTCATGAGTTGGGATTTTCGAATTTTGTTGTATGAACAGAAAATTGGGATAATCAATTTTGATCAATTTCCACTTCAAGAGACGAGGAAAGATCAACAGGAAAATCACGAGGAAAATCGAATTTTTTTTTTCTATTTCTGTAGTACGATTTTAAACAGGATTTTTGGGATTTTTCTTAGTTAAATAAGTTTCATGTTGATATGTGTTGTGAATATATTCAAAATTAGTTATTAATTAGTAATCATAATCCTTACATAGAAATAAAATTAAAATTTATTACAATAAATAAGGCCATATATTCTCTTTTCATAAATGATTAAATACCGTACCCTTACATAAATAACCATACCCTATTATATTTACAACCTTTTCCTAATTTTCACTCTAATGATTACCTAATCAATATAGATTTTTCTCAAATCCTAGACTGTTCTCTCTGATTTCAGCCGGTGATTATCAACGTGAGAACATTCATCCTAGTTTTTTCTCTCTCCCCTTTAAGGCGAGACGATTAAAGAAAGGTAGAGCAGCTAGGATAAATAAGTTAACCTTTCCACCCAATATAATCTGAAAGATAAAAGAGAAGGAAGAAAGCTGCTGAAGACGGAACTTTCTTTCTCAATCAGGGTTTGGGTCAGGCATTTGAGCTAGTAATATGCACCATTTAGCTTGAGGTTTTATTAAGCTAAGATAACGCAATTCCAAATTTGAAGCCAAACTTACAGGTGATAACACAATGTGCTAAATTTGATATTTACACATTACGCATGTGAGCAGGGACATTCATGAGATGCATCAGAGAAAATCGTAAAAACAAGGATCAAGATCGAGAAAGAGTGGCATTTAAAGAAACATGAATTATATAGTCGGACAACTGAAGAGACAACTACCATATACAGATTATTATCGGGAAGAATGAAACAAAATGGAGAACAAAGTGTTGCAATGGAGAACAAAGTGTTGCAGTGGAGAACAAAGTGTTGCAAAGTAGCAAAAATGGAAGAAATGAAAGCGACAAAAGACGGACAGCCCAAATATATTTTGCATTACCAGCTGCCAGCAGCTACACACTTGCGTTCTTGACATGGACCTCACTTGCAGCACTTGCGCCTTACAAAACCTTTTCTAGCTTGGCCTAATATGTGTGAGTTAATTGCCAAATCGCCCACCTCTTCCCCAAGGGGGCCTCTGCTGGACACCCCTACTGCCACGTGGCACGCCATTGTTCTGGCGAGGTTGAGCCCTCATTCTTTGCTCCTTCATGTTTGCAAACAGCAAATCGAGCGTTTGAGGCCTTTGCTTAGGAGCTCCATTCTCTTGCTGCCGAAGCTGTTGCTGCTGCTGCTGTTGGGGTTGCTGACACCAAATACAGATTTTATAAGAAAAGAGGCATCAAATGGAAATCATGGTGAAATGCTACTACTGCTGCCATATGCAGATGAACCCCATTTTTAGTGGACGATTTACTATCATTCTAGCACACATACATGTATGGAACCACATTTTAACTAAACTGGATGCTATTGGTGTAATACATGAAAGAACCTCCAGGCCATGAATCTTCTAACCAATTGATGCATTGCTACAACCCAAATCTACACGAATAATAATCATTTACCACCAGGAAGCTATCAAGTTGCTACCTGTTGCATTTGCATCCACAGAAGCTACAAACACTCATATATGTCAATTGAAAAAAAAAAAAAAAAAAAAACAGATCAAATTAATGCAAAAGAATACCTTGGTAACAAAGCCAACATCTGTCGCCCTCCTCTGAACAAATGGAGCAACAGCCCTGCATCCAAAAAAAAAATCAAAATGGTTGAATTGACACTGTTTGCCTTCACTACACCTTCACGAAAACAGAGTAATTTGCAAGATCACAAGCAGATATGCAAGCCTGGATGAGAGGTTAAAGTACTTTGCCATCATAATTCTAACTATATCCAAAGGGTTTAAAGCGCCTTACCATCATAATTCTAAATATATCCAACTAACAAGACAAACCATTAGAAGATAAAAGTCGTACGAAAAATGATATTTTCTCGATGGTTGCTCCTTTTTATTACCCACAGCCAACCTCAAGAAAAGATCTTCACAAGGGGGGAGAACTGATAAATCACAATAGGGGTTTTTGTTCGCCATTCAATGATATGAACAGCCAATTCAGTCAAATGGGCAGAGTCTTCCCCAAGGAACTTCAGATGCCAGCTTATGCAGAAAATGACATCATGCATGGAAGCCACAAGAGCTTCTGTTGAAAAACATGTTATGGTACTCCAGTCAATTGTAGATCACGAAACAAAATACAGGACCAACACCACTTCCAACCACTAAAAATTGAAATGCATTGGAGGGGCAGAAGACTTGGATCCTACTTGACTTTCCTCACCACATATTGATCCCCCTTTAATTATGCAACATAGAAAAATTAACTGTTGCATAGTTCGACCATTGGTAATCAAGAACTGATGCTTGGTTCACAACTATCCACCTTAATCCAACCCATTGCCCATTAAAGCAGAGGAGACTATACATTTAGCAGGAAAGAAATACCAGGAAACAAAGAGGAATGTCTAATTATCAGTCAGCTAGAAAAACTGAAAGCTTCCACCGATCAGAATCCTCCCGAACCCTGGCACAAGACAACGGAAAAGAACCCTCCAATGTTGCCTTCCAGATCATAAATGTCATTATCATGTACTTTCAAGGACAACTGAAGAAAAAGATGAAGAAAAATGGGTAGAATAGTTGCAGCTATCACTATCACATCCCAAACCAAGGATTAGTGATATAAAAAGCTGCTGGAAATCCAGCATATTCAACATGAACTGAAAATCTGGACATTGTGATATCTCGGATTCAAAACCAAGAAACATGTGTTAACTTCTGGACTCGTTGTTAGGGAGATTACAAATCTTCCACTCGACATAGAAAAATATGTGAACAAGTCAATCCTATCAAACATTGAGCCACTTCGAATGCACAACAATTACTAGCACCCAGCACATGCTCTAGCCAAGGTCGCATAACGCTCGTACTAGATGCTACGTAAATGAAACTGATTTCACTATTTTCCATCTCTTGAAAATCTCATCCCAGTCCAAATCCTGTGAACCCAAAACTGAACAATCAACTCAACCCCACATATATCCAGTTGCAAGAACATCCATAATCAGAAGATATATACACAACATCCCCATGGCAATTTGCAGACCACACAGAGTGTATAATGCAGATATTCTATGCTGGATGGAATCTATAGAAACAATCAACACTCTGAAACCATCCCAAATTGACTGCTTTCCGAATTAATAAAACACATGCAGATGGAATCTATAGAAACAATCAACACTCTGAAACCATCCCAAATTGACTGCTTTCCGAATTAATAAAACACATGCAGGTCATCCACAATTAGGGAGTTGAAATGTATGTCCAAAGCAAATGGAAGGAGGTCATCATTAATATAGAAGCACCAATATTTACCTGTAGAAAATTGAAAATCATACAATAACATTAGGAACCATCACCACTTAGGAATTAAAGACCAAAACTCATTAAAAAAATTCCCAAAGTAGCAGTTAAAAAAGAATACCTTGCTTTCCAGTTAGGCACCCGGTTACGATTAAACTCTGGCTTTCGGATATGGCGAAAAGGAACAATTGCTGCCTTTCGTGCAGTCTCAGTTGCAATGGGAAATTGGTTCCCCTGGAAATTTGACCTTCTCTGAGCTAGAACCCCCTGATCACCGTATTGTAACCAAATAAAGAGACAAAACATTAGTGACCATGTGCATTAATACTTAAGTTGTATAAGAGTTGAAGTTTTGAATCATTCCATACCTGTCTAACTGACGATCTCGCATCCATTGCGTGTCGCAGCCTTGCTTGTTTATCTTGAGCAGTGCCTTTTGCAAAATTCTGAGTTTTATTCTGCATGGAGAGAGACACGTGATGCTATTCAACTATTTGTGCTAGAAGAATACTTCAGTTTTGCTTTTAAAAACAAAGAGAAATCAGAAGGATACTTACCGATGCCCTTCTCTGCTTCTTACCCTTGGGAGCAACCTTGGACATTTTAATAATGTCATCTACATTACAATATCACACATCAACACACGTTAACACAAACAAGAAAAACAATACAACAAAAAAAATGAAAAAACAAAAGGAGAGGTTTTAAAAGAATACCTAATGCCATGTCCATCTTCTTCTCTGTAATAGCAATGGCTTCAGTTGTAAGTGGTTTAGTCGCCATCTGAAAAAATTACAATCATAATGATAAGTCTACAATAGAAATCGAAAGAAAAAGTAACTCAAGAAATAAAACCTAGATTTCAGTACCAACCAACCAATCATGAAAAAAATCCTAATGCAAACATCAAAGAAAAGGATTCCTCCTTAGAATTTATAAAAAGCCAAAGAGCTTTGCAAGTACAAGTAGAAACGAAGCACACTATACACCAGTAACACTGCTTGCTTATTGAGAATCTCAATTAACTCTCAGATTCTCAATTGTACTTAAAAAGCCCTAAATTACAGGAGACGAACCTTACTTTCAAGTGCTCAAGAAAACCCAAAGTAACAGAAGAACAAATAGAAAAAATCACTTTTTTCCGTCAAAACTCTCTTAAACGAAACAGTTAATGAATCTAAAACTTCAGGTGGTGAACGGCAAAGCAAAACCTCATGTGCTTATCACCGAAATTTTCAGAGACGTCGAAGGGGAGAGCTTACCGAGTATTGTGTTGCAGAAATTCGATCGCGAATCGTAAATCGAGCGGAGAATTTGCACGTAACTAGGGTTATGGATTGGAAAGTGAGAGGGAGAGAGAGAGAGAGAGAGTATGCGTTTTGCGAAGACAAAAGAATACACGTGGACTGAGGAAGGTGCTGTTATGTTATATTTCCAGTGCAAAGCTGTGAAGTTTTGTTACCGCGGCGGACTTCAGATTAGAATCCAATTGGAATTAACGGATTGATAAAACCTTGATTTATAGGGAGCCATAAGCCTGGAACCGCTGTAGAATAAGGCGCGTCCACAGGTGGGAGGGAGGAAGTTTTTTGCGCTGTCAACTTGTCATTGGTTGTATCCAGCGCACTGATTGATGCATTGCAGCATCTGGGTTATCTACTCATCTATTTGTTTTTTCTTTTTTCTTTTTTCTTTTTTGTTAGAACATGTGCAGCAAATTTTCTAAATTTTTTATCAAATTTACTTTAAAACTCACCAAAAAATTATAAGTAATCAAGTAATTTTTAATATTATTAAAATCAATACTCTCTTTACATTTAAAATTAAAACTCGTCAAAAATTCCTCAAATTAACCCAAGCAGATTCTTCAAATTTAGGTTTCAACAAATTTAATTCAAAATTTTCCAAAAGATCAAATAGTTGTATATAAGACTACACTTTTATTGTTAAATTTAACATAATGAACCGTGCTAATTACATATAGCCGAATTATTTATTTGACAAATTTGAAGTTAAATATAAAGAGTCTGATATATGACTAATTTAATATTTTTGAAAAAAAATTAAATTAAGTTTGTCCAAAAATTAAACTACCAACGTAAATGCTCTAAAGTATTACAATTGTGGATATTCCTCTCTGCTAAGTGGAATTTCTTGAGTTATATTCATGTAAAGGGCGAATTCATACTTAATGTGTATAATAACAAATGGACCTCTTACTAAAATGCCTCCTGAACTTTAAGATCAATCTCAAATGCACCATGAATGTAACAAACAAAAAAAAAAAATCCTTTGAAACCCATTTTTTCATTTCAACATGCTCCAATTTTGTCATCTTTCTTAACTGACGAACAAATTTAAAAGCAAAATTGTCAATAGAATATCCTCTAATCGAATTCCCTCGCACAGCTTAAGATCTTGATGTTCCAAATTCGGAAAATCGATCAAATCACCAATCTCAATCTCTAGGGTTTGTGATTTACATCTTGCAGCACTTCTCATTTAATAGTCTTGGATTTCTTTTTTCTTCCATCTTCTAGTGCGCATCTAAAAAGACAGAGGAATCAAAAGGAAGCTCGGGTTATGTATTCGGGGAAATTAAATTTGGGATTTGATTTGCAATGGATGGTGATGAATCTCAATTGGAGAGCCTCATAGTCAAATTTAGTAACTGAAGCATAAAATTGCTTGAGAAATGAATCGATCCAACCCAAAAAGACTTGAGTTTTTACCCATGCCCAGAAAACGTTCTTTGATAAAAGCATGGTTGTGGACATGGGTCACCTTCTTTTCTTTCTTCAGGACTTGATATGTGTCGTTTTCTTTCTCGATCGAATCCTCCCATGTCTTCCATTGCCGATTTTTTATCCCGTCGAAGATGACGGAACGTGATGTGGACAATATTGATGACGAAAATTAAGATATGGAGATGATGCAAAACTACAATTAAACAATGGCACTTTATGCTTTTGAGCATAGTAACCGTCGTGATCCGACCCAAACGATTGCTCTATGTTTCCACCTGAAATAATCAACTACTGTTAAAGTGAGGATTTTCCAAATTAAAGTCTCAATCCGACTAAAGTCCAAAGCCCAACTAGCATCCACTTGCTGGATCATGGGAAATCGCGAGCATGATTAACCCAATCACACTGACATGGCACCGAAACCATTAGCAAACAAAGGGGAGGTATGAAAAAGTCATCACGAAGGAGGAGCACACATGGATGCACGTGTCGATCAGTCTCACTCCTATACTTCCTATAACAGGAGAAAAAGCCTTATTCTCAAAGGACAACCAACAACTCAATCAAATAAATAAATTGATCAAACTCAATCAATTTCAACAACTATAACCCCTCAAAAGTTTATTTGTTAGTAAAAAGCTCACCTTCTTGGCAAAACCTGTTTCTTCCGATCTAGGTTCAAGATTCAGTTCTCCTTCTACCCTTCTCAGTTCTTACTCCAAGAACACCAAGTTTCCCTTCATTCGGACTAGCATTCTAAGTTTGATTCTAAGGACTTCCTGACCACCTGTGATACGACCCATCCTAATCCCATCGGGATTAACGTGGGATGTGTCATGCTCATATCTGACACGGAGTGTCAAACAAGAGAAAATACGTACCTCAGCCGATACGAGTCTCCCAGAGCGCGCCAAAATCGGTGGAAGAGTGCGATGTCTCGGTCCCTGCTACAGCCTACATCCGTGATCAACCTGAAGGGCAATAAAATCATTTAAAAGCTATGAGTGGACGAAGATCAACAAGTTCATAAAAATACATATTTCATAAAGATATTTATTCCCTTCACTAAAAAGTATGCATGCATGCATCGTAAAATCAGTAATCAAAATATTTGCTCAATGGACCATTAGGGCCTTAGCCCAAAAACCGTAACTCAAATCCTCAACTCACTTGGACAGCCACGTGTCCGCAACAAATCTATTACTCAGACCTCTGTCCTTTCATAACCGTTTATTTACATCCAAAAGGATGTAATTCGTTACTATCTCGTTCTCACATCTCAACCTTTACAAACTCAACTCTTGGGTCCCCATGTCATTCACAATCACAAAATTTCACATCTACACTACCACTGATTCTCTTCGGCTTCGTCCAATTTCAATAATTTCTTTGTACTTCCTCAGAATACTAGAAACACACAACCACACAAGTTTCGGAGTTAACGACATCTCCCCGAATCCACTAATTTCCATGACGTCCCTTGCGTCATCCAAAAACTCCTTGTGTCTCAATCGTACCTCTTCTATCCATTCATCACTTGTCACCTCATAACTGTTGGGACTTATCCCAACACATCACAATCCATGATGGATCCCATCCAGTCCATCACTCAACCATTATCGAATCTCAGATACCGAACATATGCCCATCCCGACGGAGTCACATCCCAACTCGTGGCTCATCGTCATCACAACCACTGGCACACAGTGTACGAATCAGTCAACCCTAGGTCGTTACTCATACCGAGCAACAACCCCATATCTCCGCTCAGGTGAAAGGAACTCTGCTTCTCTCGTACCCCACAACTATGGGTACCACCATTCTGACAATCCACAACAAGATAATGAACGTTCCTTGAACGTCCCCCGATTCTCAATTATCACAACTACACCAATTACCCTCGAGAGCCAGCCATCTCCACACGATTGTCGACCAACAGTCATCGCTATCGAGATCTGCACCCACGCATCACACAATTACCCGGTCTAACCCGGGATTCCATATCTTATCTCAAAACCGTACTCGTGGATCGAATCTCATCATTTCACTTCATGTCGCCCAACCAATCTCTATTGTTTCGACTAGACTCACTAAAGTCATCCACATGGTCATCCACGACCTCACCCACTCTTTGCAGCACAAGTTCCAATCTGTCAGTCACAATCTAGGGTTCGACTCGACAGACCACCCCGACTACGGAAAGTCGTCCAATCCTCAGAACTACGGACTCACGATTCCAATTCATCAATCACCACTAAGGTTCACCTTTCTAGTCCATCCATCATATATTAAGGTTCCACAATTGCACCCTAGGGTTCCCCTGAACCCAACTGCTCTCTGTAATAAAATCTGCAATCTAACCGACCCCGCGATCCTGACATCGTATGGACGTCAATCCAATCCTACCCTCCACGCGACTGGGGTTCCACCACTAAGGTCATCAACTAACTCATGCACTAACATCCCTCACACCAGCAATCACCACTAGGGTTCCCATTCTCGTACAATCACTCAACTGAGGTTCACATTTCCAGATCACTACTCAAATGGGGTTCCCCGAACCCAGCTGCTCCCAGCAATACCACAATCTAACATCACATGATCGAACCGACGGTCCCACATTACCAGCTCACAACCCCACTTGGGTCCAATCACACTAACGCACGGCGTATCGGGCCAATCACACTCTATTTACTATTTAATCCCAAAAACTACTAAACCAGTATCCTACTATCAGGTTGATGACGGGCTGACCACGTAGAGACATCACATCCTCGACCTGCGCGTACCACGAGAACTACTGAATAGGGACAACCTTGCTCTGATAGCACTTAACACAACCCATCCCAATACCCCCGGGATTAACGTGGGAAGTGTCATGCTCCCGTCTAACACGAAGTGTCAGACAAGGGAAAATACGTACCTCAGCCCATACAGGGCTCTCAGAGCGCGCCAAAATCAGTGGAGGAGTGCGATGTCTTGGTCCCTGCTACAGCTCGCATCCATGATCAACCTGAAGGGCAATAAAATCATTTAAAAACTGTGAGTAGACGAGGATCAACAAGTTCATAAAAATACATATTTCATAAAGATATTTATGTCCTTCACTTAAAAGTATTCATGCATCGTAAAATCAGTATTCAAAATATTTGCTCAATAAACCATTAGAGCCTTAGCCCAAAAAACTGTAACTCAAAACCAAGTGTGGGAACTCAGCCCAAAACAGTAGAATACCAAATCCGTAAACACAAAACCAAGTGGGCCACTGCACAAATCCATAAACATAAATCCAATCGAAAAACCATTGCATAGATCCAATAGTCCATATTTACCACGTAACCATCCTCGGCATCCCAGATGCCTAGCGTCTCAGATGCTTGACGTCCCAAACGTCATATCTCATGGTAATTAGCAACGCATGCTACACGGGGTCTCTCTGGGGAAGTATCTCTGACATCCCAGATGTCTGACGTCCAGACGTCTAATCATAACATTCCTGCTCCTGAGTCACCATACGGTCCGGTAGTTCCGTATAATGACCCCTCGCAGGCAATGCACCGTGACTTTCCCAGTGTCCCAGACACCTGGAGGAGACCATCACCTATCCTCGTATCAAGATGGTATATGGAAAACAGTTTTACACAGTCATTTCAAAAACATCTCAATGGGCCATGCCCGAAATCTCCATAAAACATCATAACTCCATTTAGGGTCCCCGACCCGGAATCACGTTTATGAAACATAGGGTCCCAGACCCAAAATCAAATTTATAAAACTTAACTGGGCCTCATGGCCGATTTTGTAAACCACTGGGCCCCGGCCCGATCACAAGACTCAAAAGGGTCTCAGCCCAATTTCGTAAACCAACTGGGCCCTTGGCCCGATTACATAATTCAAATGGGTCTCATGCCCGAATTCATCTTTCCAAAACCAAAACCATGCCATAGAATCATACTTAGACTCAAAATCACATAGCTATAGCATAAACTCGTAATCTTCGAAAAGCGTGTAAATACGGGATTATCTTGAAATACGTGTCATCATGTAAATCACCAGTGCCACAATCATCATCATAGAAATCATGTATGTAAAACATATAAAATAGTTATGCATGCATCACAGTTTAGTAAACGAAGTCCACTCACAGACCGTCCTACGCTGCCGCCTTGATACGAGTGTCATAAGCCCTCCTAGACCCCACCACTAGCACCGGGACTTCTAAACCTATCCAAATCACACTAGAGGGTTACTAACCTCTTCATTAACCTCCTATTAAAGCCCCGTAATTTTCTCGAATTTTTAACTATTTTTAAACTCAATCCTAAACCTTTGGACACCCCAAAACATATCGAAACAGTGTCCGATCGACACAAAATCAGTCCCAAAATGTTCGTTACATCGAATAGATTAAAAGTCATGTTGAACACTTCCCCATTAGAGGTACCACGCACCCACACGCACCGCCCAAAGGGGCTGCGTGTGGGCCTCACGCGCCGGCACTGTTCATCTTCAATCTCTATTAAACTCGGTCCAGCCGGGTCCGGTTCAACCCGATCTAATCCAAACCAACTTTCCCAATTTTGTGCCTTTTTCTACTCCATTTCAATCCTAGTTCAATCATACACCTTCATCCTTCATTATCTCTCGATTTAAGGTTCCCAAACATGAAAAACAGTCCAGTTCATACCTCCCTGATCGTGCAGAAACCGGCCACCGTCCCCTCAACAAGTTCTTCGTATCCCGGTCACCTCTAGCCATCATCCTTAGTCCTTTAGGTTTGTTTTGAGGTCCAAAACACATTCCAATGAACCTGACAGGTTAATAACAGCTAAAATGAACATTACCATTTTTGAATTTAAACGGAAACTCAACAGTACCTTACCCCACCGTCACTGTCGTGCTCTGTCGTGACCACCCCCAACCTTGTTTCAATCTTGCTTTGCATTTTTACGTAGAAACCATGAGCTAAAGACCACTTTTCCAAATGTTGGGTCACGGGTCCCCTGTTTTCCAGCTTGCTCACGGGTTTTGGTTCCCAGCCACCACCGCCGTCCATGATGGTCACCACTATTGGCACCACCAACATTGCCAACCCTCACACTCCAATTCCCCTTCACAAATCATTTGCAATGGATGGAGATTAGAGGGTTTATGGAGGAGGTTTGGGTGCTCGGGTTTCCTTGAAGAAGAATCAGAAAATGATGAAGGTCGATGAGAATAACCAGATGATCGTGTGGTAAAAGAAAATGAACGGTGAGGATTAGTGTCTGAGAGTGAGATGGATGGCTGAGATTGCATGAGAGAAATAAAATGTATTTTAATTGACCAATGGGGGTAAGATCCACCATTTAGGGAAAAGTAAGGGTGGGATGAGTGACACTTGTCACTCATCCAAGGGTTCAGATTAATTCTAGGTTTAAATCAGTTTATAATATTTTATTATTATTTTAATCAAACCCTTGGTTTGTACGTTTAATCGATTTCACTCTTGTGACCATAACTTTACCGTCCGACGTCCGATTTTGGCGTGCCGCTTGTCTATGGATTCGTATCGACCCGATCTACGTAACGGTCCTCGGCCCTCGACCATCGGATCTCTCGGGTCAAAAGTCAATGTTTTACCCACGCTTAGGGGCAAAATGGTCATTTTACACCGTCCGATCGATTTCACTCAACTAATCACCGTTTAACCTCACTAATCCTTGATTAGTCACTAATCTAATCTCAGAATTCGGGACGGGTCGTTACAACTTGACTTCATCTCGACTTACTTCTATAACTTGTTTTAAAGGCCACTTAACACCTATCTCTTCTTGACTACCCCAAACCAGCCTTTGAGATTTTGACACTCTCATTTCTAGGCGTCATCACGTCGTTCATACTGCTCTACCAACCTTTGTGATAATTCCAATGGATGGTCATATAGTTGATGCTCTCTCGACCAACCTATCAGTTCATGACTTAGTCTAGAGATAGTTCACCTTCATCTAAATACAATTGATTTCTTTAAGTTTGATATAAATATTTGGAATATACCAATCAATGTATTCTATGTCTGACTAGATCATAAAACCATCTTTGTGTTCTAGTTCAATATCGTCATTCCAGCTAGAAGGGATTGAATTGTCTAACTCACACCTAATCTAAACAATAAGCTGCTAACATGACATGTCGTAAACGAACTTAGATTAGGCGCAAAAGGAAATATTTAAAGTCCTTAAAAGCCATAAAATAGAACAACGCAAACAAGATGTCTGCTTGCTCCACTATCATTTGATTAAAAGGAAGGTTCTTGGGTCGCAATTCAGAACCATTTCTAATGTCTAGTAACAGTTTCTACTAGTGACATTGACAAGGCCCATCTAGGAAAAACGTCTTGTAAACTACGTCTGAGCCCTGCTCCCGTTTGACAACTGACTCAAAATACCAAAATTACCCTCATCTTGTCAGACAAGTGGTATTCACTTCCATAATCATGCCTCTGCCTCTCGCTTAGCCTTGAACTTTGTGCAACGGCCTTGTAGGGTTTTAAAACACGAAAACCGTATGAGTGGGCAAAAATAAATAGAATTTAAAAACATAATTCGAAACATAACGTTTTACCCTTCATTTTTCTAAAACTATGCACACATATAAGAAAAAAAAACCATTCAAACCTCTAGAAAAACATAACATAATCAACAACCTTAAAAAATGTGCAAACGGACTAAAAACAACCAAATAGCTATGATCACGATAACCAACACACAAATCACCACAATAGTCAATACAAAGCCATCACAACAATCACATAATCAATCCACATACAACCCATCCTTGATGCACAACATCAGTCACCATGTCCACTCCACTACCGGTAGGCACACCACCTGGGACGTAGAGCCCAGCTCGACGTCTGACTATGGACCTCACACACTCACTCAGGATCTGGAGCCTAGATCTACATCTGAGTGAGAACTGACTCATGATCTGAGTTTGGCTCGACGTTTGAGTCAGTAGTAAACTAGTCTTAGGATCTATAGCCCCTCGCTCGACGTATAAGACTACTAACCAACACGTACCTCGATGAGGGTTATCCACAATCGTACCACATCACAAATACAAAGAAAATACATATCCATATCACAACTCAAAACCATACTCCAAAATCCCGAGCTTAAGCCCAAAACCACAACTTAAACATAGTATCGTAAAACGTGTCATCGAAACATGTATTCGAAAATCCATCCAAACATCATATGGAAATCACCAAAATCCTATATCACAAAATCCCATGTCATAAATCACATTCAATTCAAAATCATGATCAAAATGATATTCAAAAACATAACTTATGGAAAATCTCGTAAAATGTGCAATAAAATAATAATTAATTATAAATTACCGAAAATCATATAAAACTTCTAATAACACAAATATCATCAAAAAACACATAGACACAAATTTTGAACAATTATAAATATGCATGCATAATATTTTAATAAAAATAAATGACAGGACCCATCCCAACTGGACTTTGATAACCGTGTCCGGTCCTGCTTGTAACGACCCGTCCTAAATTCTTGGGATTAATTGAGAATTAATTATGAATTAGTGTGGCTAATCAGGGATTAGTCGAGGATTATCTGACGTTCAGGGCAAAATTACAATTGTGCCCCTAACGAGGGCAAAAAGTTGAATTTCGACCCGGGAGGTCCAATGCACGAGGACCGAGGACCATTACCTAGACCGAGTCGATACGAGTCCTTAGACAAGCGCACGTCGAAATCGAACATTCGACAGGAAAGCTACGGGTCATGAAAGTTTCAATATACTATTTACGGTGGCACATTTTACGAGACAGGAGTGACATTTGTCCTGTTGTGGGGCACATATATTTTGAACAGGCCGAATGGATGAGTGGCAAGTGTCACCCATCCATTGCCCATTCCTTTTGCATTCATGCACCTAATCCCTCTATCTCTCTCATTTTGTTCACACGAACCCGAAACCCAAACCACTTAATCATCCCCTTCCCTTGCTGGTTCGATTAAGGACCCTGAGAGACTAAGACTAAGGCCGTGGGTGAGTTGATGATGGCTAAGCGATGACAAAATTGTCGTGGACGGCGGTGGAACCACGGAAGGAAGGTAAACCCAAGAACTCTTTCTTTTGATTTCAAATTCGAAGTTTTGGTTTGGACGTTGGGGTACCATTTCTCATGATTGGATGATATTTGTGGGATGTGTATGAGTTGTTTGGGCCTAGAATCGGTGGTTGAGGAAGGCGGAGCAGCCTGGACAGGGACTGGGAAACTGGGCCGTGAAGTATTAAATCGAAAGGTAATTTCTAGACCCGTTTTCCCTATTTTGAACCCATAGATCACCTAAAAATGATCAGATGATCATATTGGAATTAACGACACCGAAAACGATGGCCAAAATAGGGAGTTAGAACCGGGTCGGGTCGCGGGTCTATACGACCCGTTACAGTTAATCGGGTCAACCCGAATAGAGGAAGAAAACGATGATGATGTCATCAACTGACGTCATCATTTGACAAGTGTCAGAGGGGACTAATGGGATGCTACCATATGGCAACTATCAGTGCACAGTTAGGAGGACACGTGTCAGACACGTGGACCAATCGACGTGTGACACGTGGCACTGTCAGGTCTAACATGTCATATTGACACGTGTCAGTGTCAGATGTGAGAGATCATGACGTCATCCGTTGACTTTTCACTGTTCATGCTGACGTCAGCGTTGACTTTTGGTCAACAGTTGACCCCGACTTTGATCCACGTGGGGGCGCATGGACTCGTATTTCGAGGTAAGACTAAGGCCATTTTAAAGGTTTTGGCGATACAAATCCAATGGTGGTGGTTTCGAGTCGATCAAAGATCGTTAGGCTAGTTAAATTGAGGTTTAAAGCCTAGGGAAGCGTGTCTGCGGCACATTGACTTTTCCGGGAATGTTGGGGGTTCTTGATTAGGACTTGTCTAGGTTGATAGTAACCTTTGAGTGTGATTTGGACAGGTCTGGATAACCTCGAGAGGTCAGATTAGCTCGGAGAGGTTTATGGCACGCGTATCGAGGTGCCGCTTGGATGGTCTTTGAGTGGACTTTGTTTTATGACTTGATGCATGCATAAATGTTTTATATGAGTTTATGAACATGAGTTGATATGCCATGAGTGCATGTGATTTTAATATGGATTGTTTAGCCTTTTCGAAGGAAAATATGTTATTGCACATATTTCGAGATTTCTTGTTTTATGTGATGCCTTGGGCTTAGGCCAGGTTTTATACGTGCTTATGATATTGAATGATTTGATTGATAAAAGGATTTCGGATTTGAAAGTATGATCTCGGGCTTGAGGCCCAGTTGATTAATGGTATCGGGCTTGAGGCCCAATTGATTTGAGATATCGGGCTTGAGGCCCAATTGATTTATGATATTGGGCTTAAGGCCCAGTTGATTTATGTTATCGGGCTTGAGGCCCAGTTGATTATGGTATCGAGCTCGAGGCCCAGTTGATTGATGGTATCGGGCTTGAGGCCCAGTTAGTTTATAGTATCGGGCTTGAGTCCCAGTTATGGTTTATGAAATGAGATTTCGGATTTGAGACCTTATTGTGATGTGGATTTGGGCTGAGGCCTATGAGATTGAGAATTTAAATGGATTCGAGGAATCCTGGATTTCGATTCGGGTATGAGACCCAGTTGAACCATGATTTGAAAGAAATGAATGTTTTAACGCTTATATGTATATACCCTTCCATATGAATAGTCTCCTATAGACGTCGATGATCCTGGAGTGTCACGATGCACTGCCTGGGATGAGTGACTCTGAGAGGGACCACATGCCCAGGAGTGAGAGATATGATATAGTCTCGGACAGGGTTTGGAGGCAGGTCCTCCTAGACGTCATAGATCCTGGGGGTAGACTCGGAGATGAGACCCAAGTAGTAAGAGTACTGTAGATATATTGTAACGACCCATCCCGGAAGTCCGGATTAGCAAGTGATTAGTGACATATTAGTAAGTTAATCGGTAGTTAGTCGGTTACTTTTGGATAGTTAGCGCAGAATGACGATTTTGCCCATATAATGGGCAAAATGTTGACTTTTAGTTCGGAAGGTCAATTGGGCATTGACCGATGACCGTTACGTATTTTGGGACGTCATGAGTCCGTAGACAGGTGGCACGCTCGATTCCGACATCCAAGGAGGAAGTTATGATGTCCGGAAGGTTGAGGGCACTTTCGTACTTTGGTTAAATAGAGGGAAAAAGTTGGCTTTTTGTACGACAAAGTGTTTACAAGTAAACTTAGGATCGTTAGGTAGATCTCGTCGTTCTGAGTACAACGACAGGCGACATGCCTTCATCAGACGTCGGATGAGGGAGTTACGGGTCTAGAACGGCTAAGGGTAAAATCGTAATTTGGACATTTGGGGGTATTCTGGTCTTTTTGTTCCTTGGGATGCGTGCAATCAGATTGGGACAAGTGTACAGAGATTAGTGGATATTTTTGAGTTTGGGACCACAGGATTTGGACACGTGGGCTGTGTCTAGTGGCTTCTAGCCACTTTCATCGTTCAATTAAATCTGTTTGGGTTTGTTTAAACCGTGCACTGGGAGAGAAACAGAGATTGAGAAAGCGAGGAGAGATCAATCCAATTGAGTGTTGTGGGAGTGTTGAGGGAATTCTGTGGTGTTTGAATGAGAGTTAGGAAGAATGTGTGATCATGTTTGTGAGGATTTGGGAGTGATTGAGTGTGTGAGTTCTCAGGAAAACAGAGAGGTGTCGAGGGTGTGGTGCAACCATAAGTGATCAATTTGATCCAATCAGGTTCGAGGGAAGGCTAGGACGGCTGAGGACAGCTCTGTGAACCCAGAGGAACACGGCGGCGAGCGCGGCGGAGGCTAGAACGACGGTAAGTTTCACTGTCCTCTGTTTTCCAGTTTTCTTTCAAAGTTAAAGTCGTGGAGTTTGAGGCTGAATCGAAGGGTTCTGTGAGTTCTATTAAGCTTAGTAGGTCCCTAGGAACCTTAAGGTTGTGAAGCCGTGACCGGGGGGGGGGGGGGGGGGGGGGGGGGGGGAACACGGGTGGCCGAGAACAGAAACAGAGTTTTTGCTGGGTTCTGGTTCGAGTTTGGGAGATGGGATTGAGGCCATGATGATGTGTTTTGAATAGGGGAATAGATTGCTAGGATGAGGACGAAGCTTCTGGGTTTGAAAGGAACGGAAATGGTTGAGAGACGGCGGAGAACCGGAAATGGTTCAGACCGGTCGAGTGGTCGAGGAAGAAGATGAACAGTGCCACTGTGCAGGCGCGTGAAGCCCACGCGCAACCCCTTTGGGCGGTGCGTGAGAGCGCGTGGGGAAGAGTCCGAGGAAGTGTCCAACATGGTTTTGAGTCTAATCGTTGTAACGAACCTGTTGGGACAAGTTTCGAGACGATCGGACATCGTCTCGGGTTATTCTTAAGGGTTTAAAGGTTTAGGGCTCCGATTAAGTATGTTTAAACGTCCGGGAATTTGGGGAAAATTAGGAGAAGCTTACTTGAAGTGTTAGTGACTCGTTTTGGTGACTTTTGACAGGTCGGGAAATCCCTGAGGCGATCGAAGAACGTACGGGACGCGAGTGACGTGCCCGAGAACTGTGAGTGGACTTCTTCTTTCTAACCGAGCATTCATAACTGCTTTTATGTACATGTTTTATGGATTTTACATATTAGTTCATGATTATTGATTATTCTATATATGTTTTACATAATGACACGTTTTTTGAGGTGATTACGAATTTCAGCACGTTTTACGAGAAATGCATCGATTATGAATTTGATGTTGTGATTTTGGGATTTTAATCTATAATTGGTTTTCAATGCTTCTAAATGGATTTTGAGACATGATTCGATAATCAAGGTTTTCGGTTTTAGAATCGGATTTCGGAAAGCGAGATTTGGTTTTAAAGTTGAAAAGGGGATTTCCGGATTTGGGTTCGGAATGACGCTTCTGAACGCCGGAAGGGCTTCAAGATAGTGATTTCGGATTCGGGTTTGGATATGGACTTAGAAATGGTTTTCAAATGGTTTTGGATTGGATTTGCTGGATCTGGTTATTGGGTTTAAAGACCCAGATTATGATTGATGGGGGACGGGCCCGGATTGGGTTTAAAGACCCGGATTGAGTTTAAAGACTCGGATATGATATTTCCCTCGTAGGCATGTTGAGTTTAAAGACTCGGGAGTTTAAAGACTCGGATTATATTGAGGCCTGGATTGAATTTAAAGACTCGGGAGTTTAAAGACTCGGATAGATCCAGCAGGTTTGATCGGATGATGACATTGGCATTTTATGTTTTATGATACTGTTTCCATGATGATTACTATGTGATTTATAAATGATTTTCAGACATTGGGTTATGCATGCATGTTTTCAAAATGGAGGGCTAAACCCTGGTTTGTTTATTAAACTGTTTTTGAAACTCTTTTTATTTTCTAGTCCACTCACACCTTCTGGTTTTTAAATGCCCTCCAGGTCGTGGTGATAGCGTTGGGGTTGACAGTGAGGCAGAGTCAGAGGCATAGAGCCTGATTAGAGTATTCTAGACTTTTACCGGAGTTTTCTGGCGTTTTCCGTTGTGCGTGTAGTCAACTTTGAGTAGGATTTATGTTTACCTTGTTTTGTACTATGCTCTGTATGACTGTTGACTTGTTGGATTTTAAATTCTCCCTTGTCTGGAAATGAGAATTGTGGGTTCTTGTGAGGTTGTTTCGGTCTTTTGTGTTGGGTTGTCAGACGGGAGCAGGGTTCACCTCGGTTACTAGGGTGATAATCGGGGTGGGTCCTGTCATATATCGTGACGAGTTCTTGATTGGGCATATGAGATGCCGAGGACGGGTTATATATATATATATATATATATATATGTATACGATGTTTCACCGTATGATTTGATTTTGGGCTGAGAACCTACTGAGTTAATGGCTTTGGTTGAGAAACAGTTTTCATTGTGTTTGATTTGAAAAACATTATGTCTTGCTTTCGGAAAGGATTTGAAATAAAGTGGTTTTATGATGCATGCATGCTTTTACGCGAAGGGTATAAATGTCTTATTGTGAAATATGTTTTCATTAAATCAGTTATTTTTATCCACTCGCAACTTTTATGGTTTTAATACCCTTCAGGTTGATTGCGGATGCGGGAGAGATCGAGACATCACATGCCACCGCCGATCTTGGTGTACTCTGATGTACCTTGAGCAGGTGACGAGTTTATCCCTGGTCTGACACGCGGTGTCAGATGGGAGCAGACACGTCCCACGATAATCCAGGGGGATTGGGACGGGTCCTATCAGTGCTCCCGTCTAACAAGTCAACTGAAGTTCAGAAAACATCTTCAGCACTTGTCAGACAAGGGATAGTCGTACTAATTCCCACTCATGCCTCCGCCACTCAATCAGCCTTGATCTTCGTGCCATAGCCTAGAGGGTCATAAAAAACAGAAAAGGTGTGGGTGGACAAAAATAACATCGTTTGAAGGGTCATTAACCACCCTAATAACCTCATATTTTAATCCCAAAATTTTTTGGGATTTTAAAAGAATTTAAATTATCGCCTAAATATTTGGACTGTCAAGACTGCCCTGAAACGATATCTGATCGCCTCGAAAATTATACCATTGAACTCGTAACATCGAAATGATGAACTTTCGTGTTGATCGTTTCTCAAGATGATGTGGCACGTGCCCCCATGCGCCACCCAAAGTGGATGAGCATGGGCCCTACGCGCCACAACACTATTCATTTTCCTTTTTTACGCATCAGACCTGTTTCTCCTGTAAAACGGGTCATTTGACCTGCGAGTCCAACTCGATTGTTTCTTTCGAATTTTTAGTATTTTTCATTCCTTTTTCATCCATCCTACTCGTAATTACCCTAAGAGATGCACTATGATCTCAAAACATTGAGAACTTACCTAACAATCAAAGCTCGAGCTTTTAAGCTTCACGACCATGGCGTCTGTGGGTTGTCCAGTGCCTACTCCACGTCCAAAACTCAAGGTTTTCATCCATGTAGAATCACACGAGCTTTAGAAACTCACTGGAACATCGAGTTCCACGTTCCCAGGCCTTGAAATGAAAACGTAAAGTGACGACTCACGGTTCCAAGTTCCTCTCATTCACTGTTTCATCATTTTCCTCACATTTCTTGCACAGATTTCACTCAATTTTTTCCTGTTCTAATCTTCTTCTTCCTCTCATTCCATTTCCATGATTCTCCCCTTTGTTCTCACTGATTTCTTCCTCAGTCTCACTTTTTCCTTTCTTTCGATTTTCAACCACCGAAAACACACATTGTCAAGACCCATCCACAGGTTTGGGAACCCCGGAGACGACGATTGACCCTGCAAGGCGTACGACGTGCGTATCGAGGCGGCAGCTCGGACGGTCTGTGAGTGGATTTTCTTTTATGAATCGATGCATGCATCAATGTTTTATAAGCATTTTAATACTTGTTTTGTGATGCCTTGAGTGCATTTGTGTGTGTATTTACGTATTGGCTTGTATTTCGAGGTTTTCAGTTTTATACGTGCTTATACACGTTTATGGTTTCAGTTTTAAATGAAATAGTTTTGAAAGGTAAAACCGGGCATGAGACCCATTTAGTTTTGGTTTTGACTCGGGCATGTAGCCCTATTGATGACCTACGGGTCTGAGTCGTTGTCGTGCGGGTGCTGTGTGCACGGCTACAGACGACATGACGCTCGCCTCCGAACTAGGGATGTGTTCCCTCCGGAGAGGTGACGATGCACGTCCCGTTGTCGAGCAGCCACTGGAGGCTCGACTTTGGAGTGCTGACGGTATAGGAGAGCGATCGGTGATGTATGCATCATGTTCTAGAGATGGTCGTGGCAGTGATATGTTCACGAAAACATACTAGGATTGAGAGCGGTCCTGTACTGATAGTTGCACACATCGCTATGATTGGAATCATGACTAAACCTGAGGTATTGGGCTTGATGCCCAGTTGATTTTGAGTTCGGGCTAGAAGCCCAGTTAAATTATGAAATTGGGCTAGAGGCCCCGTTGAGTCATAAATTCGGGCATGAGGCCCAATTGACTAGTGTTATCGGGCGTGAGTCCCGAGTGTGATTTTATACTAGTATGTATATACCCTCCTTTATGAGTTGATTGGTCTCTTCCAGACGTCGACCTGGAGAGTCACGATCCACTACCTGAAATGAGTGATCCTCATAGGAAGCCCATTTCAGGAGTGAGAGTTATGATGTGGACCCTAACCAGATCCGGAGAGATGCTCCGACTAGATCCGGAGACAGAGCCTCCCAAATGGAGTTTCCTGGGGGTAGACTTGAAGTGAGATCCCGAGTAGTATGCATACCTATATAAATAGAAATCGTGACATATGTCGGGGATTAGTTCCCTAGGGGTTGTGTGCCCTGAGTTGACATCAGAGGATGTCTAGGTTGGGTTATATATGTATATATGTATATGTGTATGAGATTTCACGGAGATGGTTTTGGGCCAAGGCCCCGTGTTCTATGTTTGAGAAATGGTTTTCGAATGCATGCATATTTTTTAGTGAAGGGCATAAAGGTCTTTTAAATGAAATGTTTTTATAAAATCTTTGTTTTGTCCACTCACAGTTTTGGATGTTTTGAATGCCTTCAGGTTGATCGCGGATGCGGACTGAAGTAGAGACGAGATATCACATTCCTCCTCCAGATCCTGGCGCTCTCTGGTAGTCCCGGTTGGGTTAAGGACGAAATTATCCCTAGTTTGACACTTCGTGTCAGACGGGAGCAGGCATGTCCCACGTTAATCCTGGGGGATTTGGGACGGGTCTTGTCAAGTTGGTATCAGAGTGGGTTTGCTCTTTTGGTGTGCGCGCGGGTTGAGGATGTGATGTCTTTGCAGTCGTAACAGCCCGTCATCAACCTGATAGTTAGGGTACTAGTACGAGGATTCGGTAGAATTGACCCTAGTTCGAGTACGTTTGGCATAGGATGCCGCGTTTTGCGAGAAGTTGGGTCCCGAGCGGGATTAATGTTCGTGCGACTTCCATGGCTTAGAGCCGTAGTGTTACTGGAGATATGATCCAGTGGACTAGTTGACCCAAGATGACGACTTGAGAATCGGGACCACCGAGGTGTCATGGCGGACATGGAATGAAATAAGTGGAACTAGTAGAGGTTGGACATTAGAGTCGTCCATGACAAAAGTGCAAGGATCAGAGATTGTATTGCTAGGAGCATTCAGGTGCACGATGACCCTAGTGGAGACTATTGGGAATAGGAACGTTGACCTATGTGTCATGAGCGACCACGTTTCGATGTGTCGAATCCCTGAGGGATGTCGACTGACAGAGGATGCCTCAGAGTAGTTGTTGTGTGGTATGGTAGGATTACAACGTGTAGCAGTGGTGCAGTGTTAGGCACGGGGTGGGCCAAGTTCTTTTGGAGGCCAGCGGCTAGGAGCTGTAGAGTTACGAGGGGAAGAGATCCTCATATTGTGGTTGCTGGTTGGTTGGGACACCAGTGTCGGAGTACGACGACTCTTCGGAGTTGAGTGCGAGGGATCACTCGAGATGGACACGTTCCTTGGGCGAGCAGCCGAGTTCGCGATAACCCTAGTTGGTAATTGATCGGAAAAGTGACCAGGAGAGTGGTACTTGTCGATCGGAATCTGAGGTAGACCAATCGGCGGACGTGGTGCGTTGAGCAGTTGGTGCCAGCGGTGAGTTGACCGCATAGGTTCGGAGTCTCGGTGGTGTTGTGTGTGGGTTGTGTCCGCACGGGCTCGCGGTAGGAACCATCATCGAGGCTGAAATTGTTGGTGGTTGTTGAAAATCGAGGAATGTTTGGGGAGCGTTCATTTTTTATATGGATTGTTGGAATGGTCACACTGGAGTCGTGGAACACGAGGGCGGCAGAGCCCTTCCGACCCGAGCAGATATGAGTAGCAATTGCTCGGTAGGAGCAAGGTTTTAGGATTGGTTTGATTCGCACTTTGTGTGGCGGTAATACGATAACGTTAACAAAAAGAAACGACGAGCTACGAGCTGAGGGTAGCTCAGTCGTGATGTGCTCAGGGAAAGTTTCTACAGCTACGCGACGAGAAGGATTCTTCGGCTAGTGTAGATTCTTGGGAATCGTGATGAATGTGGTTTTGGTTAACTGCGGTTGACCATACCTCCTGAGTTTCATGTACGCTGTTTGAGGAGGAACCTGATAGTGAGAAATAGAATGGGTCATTACAGTAGTTCTCGACAGTTGTCGTTGGTCGAAAAGAATGGACAACGCGAGTACTGTCGTGAGGATTAGTGACCAGAGGGTCGGATTTGGTATTACACAGATAGTTGTCTATAGATCACAATAGGAGCCAGTTGTGACTCTTCAGTCTGGCGGTACATGGGATTAGGATGAATTGACATCCTTTCGGATGTGCATAAACGGTCTTAAACAGGCAGAAGAGCTGGATTAGTTACGGACACGTGGATGATGTCTGATTGAGTTGAGGCTTAGTTATGACCAAGTTGGTAAACGTACCCTAGAGTAGTAGCTGTGTGAGTTCGGTTGGCCCGGAGCGGGATTTAATAATATTTAATTATGATTTACTAATCTGGGATTAGTTGAGTGATTTCGGACGAATTGTGCAAAATGACCGTTTTGCCCCTAGGCGTGGGCAAAACGTTGACTTTTTATTCGGACGGTCAAATGAACTTTGACCAATGACCGTGACGTAGTCTGGGACGTCACGAGTTCATAGACAGGTGGCACGTTCGATTCTGACATTCGTGGTGAAAGTTATGACGTACGGAAGTTCAAGGGCATTTTCGTAATTTGGACGAAATGGGGGAAAATGTTGACTTTTCGATCGGGAGGTCCGATGGTCAGGGGCCAAGGACCGTTAGGAAGGTCTCGATGCCCTGAGTCCGTAGACAGGCGGCACGCATCAATCGGGGTCCGAATGACCGAGTTGCGGGTCTGGATGCGTGAGAGGCATTTTGGTAATTTTCTGCACAGGGGTAGAATGGTAATTTCATTGTGCACTGTTGATCAACAGCCGTGAAAATGGGATGTTTGTGCGATCGATCCCACGGATTGTTTAACATTAAGGGACTGATTTTGGGCAGCTTTGAAGTGCGGTTGCACATGGGATTGAGTTGGCAACTGATTGGAAGAGCATGGGCACCATTTAATAATGGTTTCGGGTCTGTGCATGAGCTTTACACAGTGGACCTGCGTGGTGCTTTGAGGCACTTTTAACGACTGAATTGGATTAAAGACATTGTGAGTGAGTTGTGAGGATCATTCTGAGCTTGTGTGGCTGTCGAATTGGAGAGGAACCCGTGAGAAACCATTTTCGGGTTCTTGGAGGGAAAATTCAGAATTTAATTTCTGAGCCTTGTTGGACCAAACCAAGGACGGGTTTAGCTTTCTGGGAGTGTCTGGAGCTCAGCCGTATCATTTTCGAAGGGAACCAGCCACGGCTGAGCTGGGACGGTGGCCACTGTTTTTAGGGAAAACGCAGTGATGTGGGCGACGACCTCCAGGTGAGCTCTTGTTCAATTGGTTGTGCTTTTGGGTTCGTTTGGGTCCTTGTACACTTTCTGTGAAGTTAATTTGATAATGTTTGGGAAATGACTGAGTTTGGGTGATCGACCCGTTTGGGTGATCACGGGTCAATAGCTTGATTTAAGGTTGCACAGAGTTAATTAAGGACCTAGAACTCTAATTGGATAATTAATGATTGTTTTAGGATCAAGAACGGAAGCAATCGAGCTTGAATTGACTGGTTTCTGGCCGGGTCAGGTCGCGGGTAATCAGACCCGTTTACCAGTCATACAGGTGAAGATGGTGACTGTAGCAGTCACTGTAGTAGGCGCGTGGCTTTCACGCACATCCACTCACGGCGGCGCGTGACGGCGCGTGGGCACAAATCTCGAGGTGAGGTCAACATGACTTTTGTCCTATATAATGTAACGAACATGTTAGCGTTGGTTTCGTGTCAATCGGATCCCGTTTCGATATTATTCGGGATGTCCGAAGGTTTTAAATCCAGTTTTAAAATACTTAAAAATTCGGGAAAAATACGGGACTTGAATAGGATGTTAATGATGAGGTTAGTGATCCTCTAATGTGATTTGGACAGGATTGGGAGTCCCGGTGATAGCGGTGTGGCCCGGGAAGGCCTATGGCACGCGTATCGAGGCGCTCGGTTAAACGGTCTGTGAGTGGACATTGGTTTTATAAATTCGATGCATGCATAACTGTTTCATGATTTTTATAATTGTGATTAAATGATTTATTTTGGATATCGGTGAATTTATATGATTTAACGCATTTCGAGGTGATTTACGTGTTTGCACGTAAATCGAGGTTTTCTGGATTTGCACCGATTTCCATAAATGTGGTTGGATATGATTTCATGAAACGGTTACGGACTTGATAAAGAAAAATTGGGTCAGGGGCCCAGTTAACTTGTGAATTCGGGCCGGGGGCCCAGTGGACTTATGAATTCGGGCTAGGGGCCAGTTAACTTATGAAATCAGGCCAGGGGTCGAGTTGATTTATACACGTGATTTCGGGTCGGGGACCCTAAAATGGAATTGAACAAATGATTTTGGATTTAAATCAACTATTTGGA
Organism: Prinsepia uniflora; assembly: GCA_032719365.1. NCBI lineage: Eukaryota > Viridiplantae > Streptophyta > Magnoliopsida > Rosales > Rosaceae > Prinsepia > Prinsepia uniflora. The sequence goes on from CM064865.1 coordinate 56,144,428, forward strand.
CTTATAACGGTTTTGATGATATGGAAATTATGGCTATGGCACGTTTCAAGGTATTTGGGCTTGAGACCCATCTGATGAAACTTAAAGATAGGTTTGAATTTTATCTATGTATATATATATGCTTTGCATTTGGATATCAATAAAATGTATTTGGTACTGCACTGTATAGATCCATCCATATGATACTGTCTCCTCCGGATGAGGTACCCCGGAGTGGTCACGGACGTCTAGAACGTCCAGCGTCTATGACGCTAAGCATCGGGGATGCTGTACCCGAACGGGGTTCGGGGATTGAACTCGGAATTGAGACCCGAGTGGCACGCGTAGCCTTGAGACTGTGACCTTATTGGACGTCAGGGACGTCAGACATCGGGGATGTCAAGATCGGAGTGTATAGTGCAGTGGCTAAAATTATGTTTATGGTTTTATTACATGCCTTATGGTTCATACTATATGATTTATGATTTCAAATGATGGTGCATGCATATGTTTTTACTGAGGGGCATAAATGTCTTATAAATGTTTTAAACAGACTTGTTTATTTTCGTCCACTCACAGCTTTTGTTTTTAATGCCTTCAGGTTGATTCCGGATGCGACTGCAGCAGAGACTGGGACATCATACACCTCCTCCATCGATCCTTACGCACTCTGGAAGCCCGTTTGGGCAGTGGCAACAGGTTATCCCTGGCAACAGGTTATCCCTTGTCTGACACCTCTGGTCAGATGGGAGCATGACACATTCCACGGTAATCCCTGGGGGATTGGGATGGGTTGTGTCATATATGCTATACCTAGATTTGGGTGATTGGCATTCTAGGTCGTGGGGTTGGACGACGCGAGAGTACGACGCTGAAATGTTGATCCCATCAGGATTGGGACGTGCGACTTAGGTTACCGACGTGAACGGCGTTGGAAGAAGCCGAAGAGAATCCATGGAAGTGTTTAGTCCTGAAGGAAATTATTAACCATTACAGTAATTATCATCGAATACTCTTAGTCGGAGTAGGAGGACTTCTAGCCCAGTCAGTGGAAAAGTTGAGCATGTTTCCAACATGGTTGCAACTACTCTCGACCTCGAGGTAGATGAAGGAGACTTCTCGTTTCTACTCTTTAACAGATAGTGCTGGGTGCTGGAGGATGACATAGGATGAACTTTGATGTCATCATCTTCGACTTTCCTCTTGTGGGTCGATGAGGAAGGAGATGATAGATAAGGGTTCAAAAAGGGTGTAAGAACCGAACACCTAGACTGTGGGTCAAATTTGAGTGACTTGGAGATCAGATGATTCGTAGTGTTACATCTAGTGACGTGACAAGTGAGGGCCCGAGGTGAGACAGATCGAGTAGCGTGAGGATGATCGAGATGACGGAGGTGATTGTGACGATCGTGAGGCATTTAGACTGAGGTCCGGTCGTCATTGGAGTGAATTACCTTGCTGATTATGCTAAGCTAAGAGAAGAGGAAGACCATATCGTAAAATGGATGAAGGATCCCTTAGCATAGTTAGTGAGATGACAAGAAAGAGATTGGATATGGGAATAGAGGTGAGACATGGACGATACATGGATATCGATCAGGAAAAGATGAATAACCGATGCCTCGCGTTGGACGTGACCGGAGTGTAGTCCTGGAGTAGGCAGAGTAGTGTCTCGATGGTTGTTTTAATGTGGGTGAATAGGTGTGTTGTGCATGTTGGACATGAGTTAGTGATCGGACGAGAGACGATGTTGCTAGTACAAGGTGTACATGGATCCGATCTAATCCGATAGTGAAGGTTCAACGACGATTATGTTCGGATGCGTTCCGACATAGTGATGGTTGACTAGACGTTGAATGTTGTGTACTCGAGCAGAGTTGTTGGACAGGGTTCAAAGATTAGATGAGCCGAGAGCTCAGGGCCGTGCGAGCTAGAGGAACACTAGTGACTGCGTGTGTTCCTGCTGAGACAAGTATTCATTTGTAGTCCGGATATACCCCGGATGGGTGAGACGTCGATTGTGTGTCGATAGGATAAGTAGTACGACAGTTGAGACTCGAGGCGAGTCTAGAGGTTAGCGAAGATCGCTGAGTGATGTGAGATACTATACGGGGACTCGAGAGCGAGTTGAGATTAGAATAGTGCAGTGGAGCCGACCGTTATCGCTAGTCACGATCACGATCTGGACTTAGGGAGTGTTAGAGGAGAATGGTATTCCTCTGAATAATGAATTACGGTTGCGAACCATTCAGTGACGGAGGTTGAGTATCGCTCCGTGGGAGCAGTGAGGATAGTTGTCGGATTGGATGCTGAATAGGACATCAGTTCCGGTTATCGGATGAGAAAGGTCGTTAGACTGAAAAGCTGCCTTCGATTGACAGATGAGAAGAACCATCAGATTGAAAGTCGACTTGATGGCAGCTTGAAGAGGATAACCTTAGTGAGAGTACGTATTGTAACCTACTAGGGGTAGGTTGGAACGTGTCAGAAAGGTATACTAAAAGGATCTAAAATCAACTTAGTATAACTGACATGTTAGAGTGAGCAACAGGCGAGATCGACGAGTGTCGAGGCCTCGAGCGAGACTGACGAGCTGAAGTGTGGGTTCGCGAGAGTTGAGTTAGAACATTGGGAGCTCCGGTGACAGTACGTACCGACGAGTACTGCGTAGTGTCGGGCGTGTACGTTTACACAAGAGTACCGAGTCGAGGGACACGATTGGATTTCCACAGTTTGGTTGTGGAATTGGATCAATTTGAATTTCGAGGACGAAATTCCTGAAGGGGGGAAGTTTGTAATGAAGGATTAATTAAGGAGTAATGAAGGATTAGTGAGGCTAATCGGGAATTAGGCGAGGATTTACGGACGTTCAGGACGAAATTACGATTTTGCCCCTAGACGAGGGCAAAAAGTTGACTTTTGACCCGGGAGGTCCGAGGCCAAGGGCCGAGGACCATTACATAGTTCGAGTCGATACAAATCCGTAGTGTAACGACCCGTCCCAAATTTCGGGATTAGATTAGTGACTAATCAATGATTAGTGAGGTTAATCGGTGATTAGTTGAGCGAAATCGGACGAACGATGCAAAATGACCATTTTACCCCTAGTCGTGGGTAAAATATTGACTTTTGACCTGGGAGGTCTGATGACTGAGGGCCGAGGACCGTTACGCAAATTGGGTCGATATGAATCCATAGACAGGTGGCACCCCGAAATCGGACGTCGAACATGAAAGTTATGGGTCACGGAAGTTCGATTGCACTATGCATGCATTACGAGGTGGAGATTAGGTGGAAATATCTGATTGGGCAGATATTTGAGTGGAGCCCTCGGATGAGTGACTCTAGTGCTGACTTTCCCTAAAAAGGGGATCTCTGATTGGTCCATATAAATAATAAAAATCAGCATTTTCTCTCTCTCCCTCCCGCGATCACCTTCTCTATTTTCTACACAAAACCGAACCCCCAACCCAATAATATACCCTCTAAGCCTTCCCTATTGTTGTTGGAATGTAAATGAGATTGTGAGAGTGAGAGGAGGCGAGTTGATTGGTGGCAAAGGCGCCGACCGTCGTGCACGGTGGCACGAGACGGTGGCGAGTAACCAAAACAGGTGAGTCTTGGATTTTGAATTTGAACGGTGGTTTCCTTTGCTTATTGATCGATTCCATTAATTAGGGAAGGTTCCTAGTGATCTTAGGGACAGTTTGGGATTGGAAACTTAGCTGGAAGTGGTTTGAATCGTGTGGGTAGTGAGGAGGAAAACTAGGTCGTGGAACTCGATCCAAACATGTATATTCTAGGACTTTTTTCTTTGTTTTGAAATGGTAGAACAATAGGAATAAAAGGGAAGAACCTGTAGGAACTAAAAGGATTGAAAAATAGGTCGAAAATGGAGAAAACCGGTTGCGCCGATCCGATCCGGTCGTGAACCAGAGAACCGGTTCAGACCCGGTTTGCTGGAGGTTGATGGTGACTGTAACTAAAAGTGGCAATTTTTAACACGACTCGAAATCCGCACGAAATTTATCCGAGTCAACCCGCACGATTAAAATTTCGGGTCATTTTCGGGTCAACCCGTTATGACCCGTTTATTAAACGGGTGGGTTTCGGGTCAACCTGTTAACCCGTTTAATAAATGGGTAGATTTCGGGTTAACAGGTTAACCCATATATTGGCTTATATATTGACCCATTTAATAAACGTGTCATTACTAACCCATATATCTACTCATTTACCTACCTAGATATCTATTAAATCTTATAATTTAAATAGGTTAAACATGTTAAACGGGTTAAACGGGTCAAACGGGTCATAGGTTAATTGAGTTTTGAGTATAACCTGTTTATTAAATGGGTTAAACGGGTTACACGGGTCATTAACAGGTCGGGTTCGGGTTGGACATTCTTGACATGATTATTAAACGGCTTGGATTCGGGTTGGGCATAAATGAGTAAAACAGAATTCATGACACGACATGAACCCGACACGACACGACCCATTGCCACCCCTAACTGTAGCTAGGCGCGTGGCCTTCACGCACAACCCCTTTGGGCGGCGCGTGGGGCGTGTGAAGCATAATTTGGGGGTGGTTTCAACATGAATTTTAATCTATTCGATGTAACGAACATTTTGGGATTGGTTTCGTGTCGATCAGACACCGTCTCGATAATCTTCGGAACATCCGAAGGTTTAGGATCGAGTTTAAAAATAGTTAAAAATTCGGAAAAATTACGGGGCTTCAATGAGAGGTTAATAAGGTAGTTAGTAACCCTCTAGATTGATTTGGATAGGTTTGGGAGTCCCGGTGACAGCAATTAGCCCAATGAGGCTTACGACACGCAAATCGAGGCGGCAGCTTAGGGCGGTCTGTGAGTGGACCTTGATTTCTAAATTGTGATGCATGCATAAATTTTTATATGTTTTATAGATATGATTATATGATGATGATTTGGATAATTGTGATTTACATTATTTCACGTATTTCGAGGCGATTTACGTGCTTGCACGTAAATCGAGGTTTACGGTTTTGCACTGATTTTCCGTGCTTATAGTTTTGGAAATGATTTCATGAATTGGTTTTGGATTTGAAAAGGTAAACTAGGGTTTGAGACCCATTTGTTTTGGAAACCCTCGGACTCAAAATCCATTTAGTTACATTCTCGGGCCAGAGGCCCAATTGGTTCTTGAATCGATTTCGAATTTGAAAATATGGAATCGGGCACGAGACCCCTTTGATTTACGAACTCTTGAACTTGAAGTCATTTGATTTAACGAGGCATTGGGCCGAAGGCCCATTTGATTTACGTATCGGGCTCGAGGCCTAGTTGGTTTACAAATCTGGCTCGGAGCCCAGTTGACTTACGTATCGAGCACAAGGCCCATTTGGTTTACGATATCGGGCACGAGGCCCAGTTGGTTTACGATTCGGGCCGGAGGCCCAGTTTGTATGTGGATTCGGGCTTAGGGCCCATTTATGTTTTAAGATTGTGATTTCGGGTCGGGGACCCATAAATGGATTTATGGTTCATGACGGTTTATGGGGACCGGCATGAACCCTTGAAAGGTTTTTATGGTTCATGACGGTTTATGGGGACTGGGCTTGAACCTTTGAAAGGTTTTAAGAATGATTTCAAAAGGTTTTTCGTATACCATCCTTTATATATGAATTGTCTCCTCCGGGGAGGGTCGTTGGCTTGGGTGGATCCTGGAGTAGTCACGGAGCACTGACTGAGTGGAGTTGCCCCCGTTGGGTTCCTTACTCTCATAAAGGCTATGTATTATAACCCCTATGGAAGGTCATTGATCTACGAACATTGACTTGGGTGGGCCCTGGGGAGACCTGGGCTTTGAGACCCCGGGTAGCACGCCCGTAGCTCTAGATACCGTGACAGGATTGGTTATATGATATATATATATATATATTGATGAACATGATTTCTTGGATTTGCGAAATTGTGTTTTATGATTGATAAATGGATTTGGGCTGAGATCCCACATATGTTTATTATGTTCTAGATTTCTGTAAATGATTTTGGGCAGGGGCCCGTATGGATTTGGTTATTGAAACATATGTGGTTTAATAAATGGTTTTACTATGCTTGCATGCTTTTTAGTGAAGGGCATAAAGGTCTTTTATGAAATGTGTTTTGCTAAACTTATTACTTTTCGTCCACTTATAGTCTTTATGTTTTCAATGCCCATCAGGTTGAATACGGTGCGGACTGTAGTAGAGACCGAGACATCATATACCTCCTCTGGATCCTGGCGTACTCTAGAAGCCGGTCAGGCTAAAGGTTCAAATTTTCCCTGGTTTGACACTCCGTGTCAGACGGGATCAGGAGGGTGCCTCATTAATCCTCGGGGGATTGGGATGGGTCCTGACACGTAGACAAGCGGCACGTCAAATTCGGACGTTCGACAGAAAAATTATGGTTCACGGAAGTTCGAACTGTTTGGAAAACGGAGGGGTAAAAGTATATGTTTTTATTTATTGAACTGTTTTATAAACTTTGAGTTTCGGCCCACTCACGCTTAATGTTTTGGTTGACCCCTCCAGGGCGTGCTACTGAGGTAGAAGAGGATCCCAAGGCTGAGGCATAGATCTACACTGCGCACCTAAACCCCCTGTTGGGTAGGTTAACCCGCAGGATAACTTAGAGTCGTGCTAGGAACTTGTAATTTTGGACATTATCCCTTGTTTGACATCTTTTGAATTCGGATTTTATGTATGACTTTAATTTGGATATTTTTGCATTTGAACTTTAAAGGTTAAAATTTGAATGTTTGTTCGGGTTTCAGACAGGAGCAGGGCACGTCCCCTTGTGGTCCCAATGTGATCAGGGCGGGTCCTGTCAGCTTGGTATCAGAGCACTAGGTTGTGGTCAGCATGCTAGACTAGCGGTTAGTACTAGGTACTTTTCAAGTTTAAAGATAATGTTAATCTATGCCTCTTAACAGTTGGTTATGCGTCCAAGGAGAATTCCTCACGCACGGACTGACGAGTAACTAGAGAGAGAAATGGAATGCGCAAGTATCGAACGGGCTCAGCGTTTGGGAGCCACTCCTTTCAGCGGGGGATCAAACCCCGAGGATGCCTATGAATGGATTGCTAAGTGGGAAAGGATTTTCAGGGTGATGCACTGCCCACCGGGCGAGCGGGTGACATTGGCGGCCTTCGTACTGGAAGGCGGAGCTTATCAGTGGTGGCATGGCCTAGAGATGTCAGGATGGTCTGTCCACACTACTACATGGGAGGTCTTCTGTGCCCGATTCTTGGATCAGTACTAGCCGCGATCGTTTCGCACTACTCGGGAGGCAAAGTTCCTACGACTGGAGCAGGGAGATATGTCAATTGCGAACTATGAGCAGGCCGTTGGGAAACTTTCTCGGTTCACGGCAGCATTTGTGAGCACAGAGGAAGACAAGTGTCAGAGGTTTGAACTTGGACACCGAGGGGAGATTCGGGCAGGTGTGACAGCTGCCAGTCACGCTACTCTGAGAGACATGGTCGACTCAGCGGTTCGTGTCGAGGCCAGTCTGGCGGCACACCAGGCACGACAGCCTTCAGGCGAGGGGCGACGTCGGGATCATCCATACCTTGGACCAATGGGCCAGAGGAACACAAAGGGAGGAAGTTACAGAGGAGCACCTTCATCTTTACGGGGTCGTGGCTGGTCGGGTCGACATGGGAGCTCTTAGAGGACAGGATCGAGGTTCAGTTCAAGGCAGCATTCATCTTGGAGTGGTGCATCCGGTGGGTCTTCAGACAGGCATAGGACAGTCAGCTGCTTTGCTTGTGGAGGAGCGGGCCACTATGCCCGAGATTGCCCACTGTTGTCTAGGAGCAACGATGTAGGGGGCTCTAGTGCTGTGTAGAGTTCGGCTTCCAACACTGTCGGAGGTTGAGGACAGGGAGGTGACCGTGGTGCTGAGCGTGGCGCGTGTGGGCACGGACAGACTGCAGGACCCAGGGCTCGAGTATTTGCAGTGACTCAGCAGTAGGCTAGGACAGCCCTAGGTGTGGTTACAGGTACTCTTCATATCTTAAACCTTCTTGTACATGTATTGATGGATGCGGGGGCTACTCACTCTTTTATTTCGAGGAGTTGTGCGGGTATGCTAGATTGTGAGGTATTAGCTTTAGATAGCGAGATGGGCGTCGACACACCGATGTGAATCGTGTACTTAGTGAACCAGGTGATTCGGAGGTGCCCAGTGAGAGTAGAGGATATGGATATACCAGCGGATTTAATCATTATGGATATCCATGACTTCGATGTGATTTTAGGGATGGATTGGTTATCGGAGCATGGGTCGCTCATTGATTGTTGTAGTAGGCAAGTGGTTCTGCGAAGTCTGGGTTTGCCGGAGGTTATCTTCCAGGGGGAGAGACGGTTCGCTTCTTGAAGTGATTTCTTCAATTTCCGCTACCAAACTTCTGTGGAAAGGATGCCAGGGTTATCTGGCGCATGTTGTGACGGAGCAGGTTGATACTCCGAGTATCGATGAGATACCAGTGGTGTGAGAGTTTCCGGATGTGTTTCCAGAAGACCTACCTGGATTATCACCACCGCGGGAGATCGAGTTTACGATTGAACTACTCCCCGGTACCCGACCTATATGCCAGGCACCATATCAGATGGCGCCAGCCGAGTTACGGGAACTCAAGACTCAGTTACAGGAGTTGGTGGATTTGGGATTCATCCGACCGAGTACATCACCGTGGGGAGCACCGGTGTTATTCATAAAGAAGAAGGAGGGGAGCCTCCGATTGTGTGTAGATTACCGGCAACTCAACAAAGTGACACTGAGGAACCAGTACCCTTTACCCAGGATTGATGATCTATTCGACCAGTTGCGGGGAGCACGGTGCTTCTCGAAGATTGATTTAGGGTCTGGGTATCACCAGCTGAGAATTACGGAGGAGGATGTTCCGAAGACGGCATTTCGGACCCGATGCGAACATTACGAGTTCCTAGTGATGCCCTTCGGCTTGACCAATGCTCCAGCAACATTCATGGATCTGATGAACAGGGTCTTCCGATCTTACTTGGATAAATTTGTGATCGTGTTCATTGACGATATCCTGGTGTACTCAAGGAGTGCCAGAGCACATGAGAAACACCTACGGTTGGTGTTAGGGAAACTGAGACAGAAACAGTTGTACGCGAAGCTGAGTAAGTGCTAGTTTTGGTTGAGCAGTATTGGTTTTCTGGGACATGTGATATCGGCAGATGGGATTAGCGTGGATCCCCAGAAGACAGAAGCAGTGACTAACTGGCCCAGACCGACAACGGTAACAGAGGTACAGAGTTTTGTCGGGTTAGCAGGTTACTATCGGAGATTCGTGGAGGGATTCTCCAAAATTGCTGCACCGTTGACTCGATTGACTCTAAAAGGGGTGAAGTTCATTTGGAACAAGTAATGTGAACAAAGTTTTTAGGAATTGAAGTATCGATTGACCACTACACCTCCTTGCATTGCCAGATGACAGTGGAGAGTTCGTGGTCTTTAGTGATGCATCGCTACAAGGTTTGGACTGCGTGTTAATGTAGAACGGTAAGGTTATCGCTTACGCATCACGGCAGCTAAAGACTCATGAATTGAACTACCCTACCCATGATTTGGAGTTGGCAGCGGTGGTTCATGCTCTAAAAATCTGGAGACATTACCTTTTCGGTGCGACGTGCAGGATATACACCGACCACCAGAGCCTAAAACATCTATTCACCCAGAAGGAGCTTAACATGAGGCAACGGAGATGGTTAGAGCTAATAAAGGATTATGATTGTACGATTGAGTACCATCCGGGTAAGGCAAATGTGGTGCCAATACGCTCAACAGGAAATCAACAGGATCAGTTGCACATTTGAGGATGGTGTATCTCCCTTTGTTAGTGGAACTCCGGAAGGCTGAAGTTATACTGGGGACAGACGAGCAAGGAGCTTTGTTAGCCAGTTTCCATGTACGACCAGTGTTAATCGATCGGATCATCGAAGCAAAATTTCAGGATCCGACACTTTGTATCTACAGAAATGAGGTCGAAGCAGGTGAAATACAGGATTTTACCATACGAGGTGATGAAGCACTAGTGAAGTTGGGCCGATTGTGTGTACCTGCTGTGGCAGAATTACGGGCCGAGATTCAGGAGGAAGCCCATAGTTCGGCTTATGCTATGCATCCGGGAGGTACAAAGATGTACCGTACCCTCCGGAGCCATTATTGGTGGTCAGGAATGAAAAAGGACATTGCAGAGTTCGTGAGCAGATGCTTGACCTGCCAGCAGGTTAAGGCGGAGCGGTAGAGACCTTATAGGGCTATGCAGCCACTTCCGATCCCCGAGTGGAAGTGGGACCATATCACCATGGACTTTGTCTTTAAGTTGCCAAGGACCAGGAGTGGATTCGACGGAGTGTGGGTGATTGTAGACCAGTTAACCAAGTCAGCCCATTTTCTACCGATACAGGAGACTTTTAAACCCAACCGACTGGCTCAGCTGTTCGTGAAGGAAATCATTTGACTTCATGGTACGCCGGAGTCGATCGTGTCTGATCGCGATCCGGGTTTCACTTCCAGGTTCTGGCGGAGTTTACAAACCACCTTGGGTACCAATCTACATTTCAGTACTGCTTTCCATCCACAGACAGATAGACAGTCGGAGAGGACCATTCAGACCCTGGAGGACATGATGAGGTCTTGTGTGCTACAGTTTTAGGATTCGTGGGATACTCATTTGCCGTTAATGGAATTCTCATACAACAACAGTTATTAGGCAAGTATCGGGATGGCACCCTACGAGGCACTGTATGGTTGGCAGTGCAGAACACCTATCTGTTGGATGGAGATAGGAGAGCGAGCGGCAGTAGGGCCAGAGTTGATGGACATAACCTCGGAAGCAGTCTGTATTATCCGAGAAAGATTGAAGGCGGCACAGGATCACCAAAAGAGTTATGCGGATCGACGAATTCGAGACTTGGAATTTGAGGTTAGAGATTTTGTTTTCCTGAAGCTATCTCCGTGGAAAGGGATTATTCGTTTTGGTCGACGGGGGAAACTAAGTCCAAGATTTATCGGACCATACGAGATTGTTGAGAGGATTGGACGGGTTGCTTACAGATTAGCACTACCTCCAGAACTTTCTAAAGTCCACGATGTATTCCACGTGTCGATGCTACGGAAGTATGTGTATGATGCCTCTCATGTATTGGAAGAGCAACCCATCGAACTCCGAGAGGATTTAAGCTTTGAAGAACAGCCGGTACAGATTTTGGATCGGAAAGATAAGGTGCTACGTCAGAAGACCATTCCCCTGGTAAAGGTTCTCTGGAGAAACCAGAATGTGGAGGAAGCCACATGGGAACCCGAGACACAAATGCGAGAGCAGTTTCCATACTTGTTTCCTTAAAATTTCGGGACAAAATTACTTAAAGGGGGGGGGGGGGGGGGAGGTTGTAACGCCCCAGAAATTCGAGGAATGTAAAATTGTAAAATAATAAATGAAATGACGTTTTTACCCCTGTGAATAGTATGGCCAAATTGTTGACTTTTTGATTGGTAGGTCAAATGGACGTTGACCGATGGCTGTGACGTAGTTCGCGACGTCACGAGTCCATAGACATGTGGCAGGTCCAATTCCGACGATCGGGGAAAAAGTTATGACATTCGGAAGTTCAAAGGCATTTTCGTAATTTGGACGAAAAAGGGGAAAATGTTGACTTTTTGATTAACAACTGATTTTCACACGATTCGAGGACCGTTAGGTAAGTCTCGATGCCCTGAGTCCGTAGACAGGCAGCACGCTGAAAACGGACATCGGACGGTTGAGTTACGAGTCTAGAAAGAGAAGGGTATTTTGGTAATTTTGGGCAGAAGGGCAAAATGGTAATTTTGCAGGGGGTTACTGTTTGGAAACCGTGGAAAACAGAGACTACACACCCATGTCGTGAGTGTTCTAATCAAGCTATTGTTTAAACGTATTAGTGGCTGGACAGGAGTTAGTTTAATGGTTTTGAGGCAGTGGAAAACACAGGTTTGTGGGCTGAATCAAACACTAGGCACGAGCACCATTTTGTTTTGAGCTTGGGTCTGTTTTGCGGGAATCATTTTTCAGAGAGGCCAGAGGGATTCCCATGGGCTGCTGGCAGCACGATTCAGTTAACAGAGAGTTGGAGAGTGAGAGAAGGCCATTTCTGAAAAGGAGAGGTTGAAAACTTGAGAGAAAACAGAGAACTGGAAAATTTGGGAATTTGGAGGGAAAAATCGAGTTTGATTTGTGAGGCTAGTTGGACGAAACCAAGGATCTAAACGGCTTTCTGGGACCAATTGGAGTTCAACCCTATCACCCTGAAGTGATTCGACCACGATTTGGCTAGGAATCCAAGTTCCATTTTCGAAGGATTTGCAGACTTGAGGACGACTGTGATGCCCCGGAAATTCGAAAAAGGAAAATTTGGAAACTTTGGGGAAAATGACGATTTTGCCCCTGGAATTGGACGAACGTTTGACTTTTTATTCGAGCGGTCAAACGGACTTTGACCGATGACCGTGACGTCGTTTGGGACGTCACGAGTTTATAGACAGGTGACACGTCCAATTCCGATATTCGAGGAGAAAGTTATGACGTGCGGAAGTTGGAAAAGGGGCCGAAAGTTGACTTTTTGATTGGGACATTGTTTGGACTTTCCGGGAATACCGTTGGGTAGGTCTCGGGACGCTAAATCCGTAGATAGGCGGCATGCGTCAATCGGAGTCCGAACGAGAAACTTATGAGTCTAAAACGATGAGGGGCATTTTGGTAAATTGCTGTGACAAGGGTAAAATGCTAATTTCTGCAGCTGGGATAATTGTATGAATTAAACTGGTGATTCAGCTAAATTAGATGAGGATGGCTTAAGTAGTGACACTTGCCCCCACATGTGTGAGATTAGTGGCATTTGATTAATTAAATACATTGAATGGATAATTGTTTAAGAAAACCAATATAAACATTGCATAACAAAGAGAAACAGAGACCATGTCCCTTGATCGATCTCACCAGCAGCAGCCACAATCCAAATTGAATTTGTGAGATTGAGGAGGGAAGCAAAGAGAATGAAACGGAGAGGATTGAGGCTTAAAACAGTGAATCTAACCCAGAAAAACCCAAAAAAAATACCTATGAGGAAGCTAGGATCAAATTCGATGTCTTAGGGGGTTTTTGAGTGAAATTGATGTTACCTTTAGCTCCCTAAGATTAAAACGAGTCGAACTGGATGAAGAACAAAGGAAATTGGGGTCGTTTGGACCTAGAACGGACATGGCGGACTTCGGAGATTTTCGAGCTTGGGTTGAGTAATTGGGGGCCAATTCGTGTGCAATTGACTTCGAAATTATCTTTATCATGAGCCTACGACGCTATATGAATCATTAATTGAAGGATTGGATGCCGGTTGGAGGAACTCGATGATGAACGGACTTCGAACCCGTGAGCTTTGATCGAGTAGATGGAGGTAATTAATGACGTAATTGACATTACAGATCTTCAATACACATGAATACGATCCTATTAGTGTAATCAACTAAAGAAATGGACTAGAAATGTGCAGGAATGGACCGAGTTACCTCGCGGGTCGCAGGACCCGTTTACCAGTCATTCGGGTTGGGACGGTAACTGTTCATGGTACTGTAGCAGGCGCGTGGCACCCACGCGCAGCCACTCACGGCGGCCCGTGGAGGCGCGTGAGGGGGAATCCCGAGGTGAGTTCAACATGAAACTTGTCCTATTTGATGTAACGAACATTTTTGGTGTTGGTTGCGAGTCGATCGGACGCCGTCTCGATAATGTTTCGAGGGTCCGAAGGTTTATGTTGCGTATTAAATTAATATTAAATTCCCGGAAAATTATGATAAATTAATATGATGATAATTAGGTCCCTAGTGACCCTGAGTAATGATTTTGGACAGGATTCGGGATTCCTGGCAAGTGTCGGAAATTACGGAAACGCGTGTAGCGCGGGAAACGAGCAGTTGGACGGTGTGTGAGTGGACGTTTGTTTTCTACCTTGATATGCATGCATAGTTAAATGTTTTATATGATTTATGGCATGATTTGAATTGCAATGATTTGATATGATTATTTTGAGATTTAATGATTATTTTAATTGGTGCTTCGGGCACGTTTTTCGAGAAAATATGAAATGACTGTTTTGGACGAAGGCCCAGGATTTGTGATTGGTTTTTGGCTTGGATTCTGAGTTGGGAAATTGATTTAATGGATTTGTGATGTTTTCGGATATGATTTTACGGATTTGCGTGTATTGAATTATTTAATGATTTTACGGATTGACGAGAAATGAGATTTGGGCATGTGGACCCGTGATAATGGTTTTGACATGGTTTTGATGCTTGATTTGACATAATGTTTTTGATTGTGTATTGATGTTTGATGACTCCAGATGCGTAATTCCTGGAGGGACCAGATGTGTAATTCCCGGTGAGGCTGGATGTGTAATTCCCAGCAATGGATGACGACTCTGGATGTGTAATTCCCAGAGGATCCTCGGATGTGTACTTCCCGAGTTATATGCTTTATTATATGGTGAACTGATTTTATAAAGTGATTTAAATGATTCAAATGTTTTCACATGTTGGGCTTGAGAGCCGGATTTGTTGTTATTCATGTGTTTTATCCTATGCATGCATGATTTGTAAAACTGGAGGGTAAACTGATGTGTTTTGATAAATGTGTTTTAACGAATATTATTTTGTCCACTCACACCTTTGTTTTTTATGGCCCCCCAGGCCGTGGCACAACGTTCGGGGCTGATCTCGAGGCGGAGGCATGAGCAGAAATCAGTACAGTTATCCCTGGTCTGACAAGTGCTGAAGGGTACTTTCGGGACTTCAGTTGACTTGTCAGACGGGAGCAGGACCAGGCACGGTTATCGAGGTCCAGTTGGGACGGGTCCTGTCAACGACGACTTCCAGGAATCGTACAGTAGTACCGGGACGAGGTTATACGCGCAGTTTTGCAGCAGGATTGTACCGTGAGTGGGCCCGATTTCATTAAACCCTTGCATGCATAACTATTTTCGCCCTTGCATGCATAACTATTTTCGCTTTTATCTATATATATATATGCTGGAATCAAGTAATGGTTTCGATTATCTTGAAAATTATGGCTATGGCACGATTTACGATGTTTGGGCATGAGACCCGTCTGGTGAAATTTGAATATTGTTTTGGATCATATATATATATTTGTGTATGTCAATGATTATCTTTGGTACTGCACTGTATAGATCTACCCGTATGATATTGTCTCCTCTGGATGTGGGTACCCCGGAGTGGTCACAGCGCATTGCCTGCGAGGGGTCATTCTACGGAGGGACCGGACCATAGGATGACTCAGGAGCAGGATTGCTATGATTGGACGTCTGGGACGTTAGGCATCTGGGATGCCGTACCCGGACTGGGTTCGGCGATTGGACTAGGGATTGAGACCCCGAGTGGCACGCGTAGCCTTAGGACTGTGACCTTATTGGACGTCAGGGACGTCAGACATCTGGGATGTCAGGGTTGGAGTGTATAGTGCAGTGGCTGTGGGTATGTTTATGGTTTTATTATATGACTTGTGATATCTTATATGATTTAATGGTTTTAAATACTAATGCATGCATGTTTGGAAAACAGAGGGGTAAAAATATATGTTTTTATTTATTGAACTGTTTTATAAACTATGAGTTTCCGCCCACTCACCCTTAATGTTTTGGTTGACCCCTCTAGGACGTGCTACTGAGGTAGAAGAGGATCCCGAGGCTGAGGCATAGATCTACACTGCGCACCTGAACCCCCTGTTAGGTAGGTTAACCCGCAGGATAGCTTAGAGTCGTGCTCGGAACTTGTAATTTTGGACATTATCCCTTGTCTGACATCTTTTGAATTTGGATTTTATGTATGAATTTAATTTGGATATTTATGCATTTGAACTTTAAAGGTTAAAATTTGAATGTTTGTTCGGGTGTTAGACGGGAGCGGGGCACGTCCCCTTGTGGTCCCAGGGGGATCGGGGCGGGTCCTGTCATATCGTCTCGATATAGTTCGGGTTGTCCGAAAGTTTAGGATCACGTTTAAAAATAGTTAAAAATTTTGGAAAATTAGGGAGCTTTAGTGAGGGGTTAATTAAGTACTTAGTAACCCTCTAAAGTGATTTGGACCGGTTTGGGAACCCCAAAGACGACAATTGACTCAGGAAGGCGTACATCGCACGTATCGAGGCAGCAGCTCGGACGGTCTGTGAGTGGGCTTTCTTTTATGAATCGATGCATGCATAAATGTTTTATTAGCATTTTAATACATGTTTTGTGATGCCTTGAGTGCATTTGTGTGTGTATTTACGTATTGTCACGTATATCAAGGTTTTCAGTTTTATACGTGCTTATATGCGTTTATGGTTTCAGTTTTAAATGAAATAGTTTTGAAAGGTAAAATCGGGCATGAGACCCATTTAGTTTTGGTTTTGACTTGGGCATGTAGCCCTATTGATGCCTACGGGTCTGATTCGTGGTCGCGACGGGTGCTGTGTGCAAACGGACGACATGACGCTCGCCTCCGGACTGGGGATGTGTTCCCTACGGAAAGGTCACGATGCACGTCCCGTTGTCAAGCAGCCACTGGAGGCTCGACTTTGGAGTGCTGACGGTATATGAGAGCGATCGGTGATGTATGCATCATGTTCTAGAGATGGTCGTGGCAGTGATATGTTCACGACGACATACTAGGATTGAGCGCGGTCCTGTACTGATAGTTGCACGCATCGCTATGATTGGAATCATGACTAAACCTGAGGTATTGGGCTTGATGCCCAGTTGATTTTGAGTTCGGGCTAGAAGCCTAGTTAAATTATGAAATTGGGCTAGAGGCCCCGTTGAGTCATAAATTCGGGCTTGAGGCCCAATTGACTAGTGTTATCGGGCGTGAGTCCCGAGTGTGATTTTTATACTAGTATGTATATACCCTCCTTTATGAGTTGATTGGTCTCCTCCAGACGTCGACCTGGAGAGTCACTATCCACTACCAGGAATGAGTGATCCCCATAGGGAGCCCATTTCAGGAATGGGAGTTATGATGTGGACTCGGACTAGATCCGGAGAGATGCTCGGACTAGATCCGGAAACAGTGTAACAAAGGATTTTCGTACTATGCTCTGTACCTGATAACTTTGGAACATTGTTACTCCTGCGTTTGACTGGGTTGAGTGAGTTTTACTTGCGTGTTGTGTCAGGGAGTCAGACGGGAGCGGGGTTTACCTCGGGTTTCGGGGCGAAACCGGGGTGGGTCCTGACAAACAGAGCCTCCCAGATGGATATTCCTGGGGGGTAGACTCAGAGTGAAATCCCAAGTAGTATGCAAACCTATATATATAGAAATCATGATATATATTGGGGATTAGTTCCCTAGGGGCTGTGTGCCCCGATTTGACATCAGAGGATGTCTAGGACGAGTTATATATTTATGTGTATGAGATTTCACGGAGATGGTTTTGGGCCAAGGCTCCGTGTTCTATGTTTGAGAAATGGTTTTTGAATGCATGCATATTTTTTAGTGAAAGGCATAAAGGCCTTTAAATGAAATCTTTTTATAAAATCTTTGTTTTGTCTACTCATAGTTTTCGATGTTTTGAATGCCCTTCAGGTTGATCGCGGATGCGGGCTGTAGCAGAGACGAGACATCACATTCCTCCTCCAGATCCTAGCGCTCTCTGGTAGTCCCGGTTGGTCTAAGGACGAAATTATCCTTGGTTTGACACTTCGTGTCAGACGGGAGCAGACATGTCCCACGTTAATCCCGAGGAATTTGGGACGGGTCTTGTCAATTTAGGTGGGGTCCTGTCAAAATCAGTAACAACTCATATGTTACTCTTCCAGTTTTGGATTTTTATTTTTGTTTCCATATATCAAACCCTTTTCTTGGGAAAATAAAAATAAAAGAACAATTCAGCAACACAACTAAGCTCCATTTACAATGAACTGAAAATTTAAACATATATTCAATTGCAATATGAGAAACATCACAACTTAGCTCCATTACAACACCTAATGATCATGATTAGGTTGTTATTTCTCTGTATGGGCATGCTGATCGGGGTATTTAGCAATGTCCAACACGATCATGCATAATAGAAAGGTAGGCGTCGGAAGCGACGAAAAGGAGATAGTTTTTCTGAGATCTCAGATGAGACTCGAGAGATATATGTATATATATATATATGCAGCAGGCGGTGGGTGGGGTGAGTTTGTCTTTGTGTGAGTAAGACTGTGAGTGATGTGTGGTGGGTTTGTGTTTGTGTGACTGTGTGAGTGAGTGAGTTGAGAAATAAGAGTGACTTGAGCATGAGAGAGAAGAATGAGTTGAGCTTGAGAGAGAAAAGCAAGTTGAGAGTTGAGTTTGAGAGAAAAGAGTGAGTTGAGAGTTGGCTTGAGAGAAAAGAGTGAACATGAAGAGGAAGAGTCTGAAGAGATAAAGTAGGTAACGGCGAGTGGGGGTGGGTAGCTATTGCAAACTGAATGTGGAGGGTTTGTGAGAAAATTTGTGTAAATAGGGAGATATTAGTTAGGGTTAGGATTTGTATTGGGGCCTTGGGCTTTTTTAAGTCATATAAATATATTAAGATTGGGTAGGTTTGGACTAAAATAAAATTATTTGGACTATTAAAAAAAATAATTTTGATATTAAATATTTTTAGTTTATATATTCGAGTTGATGGGCGGAGTTATATACTGAGTGCCATCTGGGAGTATTTTTTTTGGTTTGGATCGACTCTTCCGAGACCTAGAGACCACGCCGAAGAAGCAGTGACTGTGAAAGTGAGCAGTTAGAGAGAGTTCTATTTCTTGGTTTTGAATTGACTCTTCCTACATCTATAGACCTCGCCGAAGAAGAAGCAGACTGTGAAAGTGAGCAGTTGTGAGAGAGAGAGAGAGAGAGAGAGAGTTGGTTGGTGGAAATGGCGCTGGCTTTCGATGAGTATGGGCGGCCATTTATAATACTGAGGGAGCAGGAGCAGAAGACTCGATTGAGAGGCATCGATGCTCAGAAGGCCAACATTTCCGCTGGCAAAGCCGTCGCGCGCATCCTCCGGACCTCTCTCGGACCCAAGGGCATGGACAAGATGCTTCAGAGCCCCGATGGTGAAGTCACTGTCAGTAAGTACCTTTATCTCTCTCGCGCTTTAGCTCTAACTCACACTGAGTTAGAAGTTCGGTTTGGTTTTCTTTTCCATTCCTGGCCATTTTGTTAAACGCTTTATTAACTCTTTCTTGAGTTTCTTACCCATTCTCTGATATTCTTAAAGATACAACATTATTTTCAGTACTCACTACACTGTGAAATCCGGAATTTCAGGTCTGCTTGTTTTAGCTTACCAATTACTTTGATATACGCTTACAATACCTTTTTTATTGTCTTTAAGCCAATGATGGTGCTACAATTCTGGAGCAGATGGATGTTGACAATCAAATTGCAAAGCTGATGGTTGAACTATCCCAAAGTCAGGACTATGAAATTGGTGATGGGACAACTGGAGTTGTTGTTCTGGCTGGTGCACTACTAGAGCATGCTGAGAGGCTATTGGAGCGCGGTATTCATCCCATACGGGTTGCAGAGGGATATGAAATGGCATCTAGAATAGCTGTTGATCATCTGCAGCATATATCACAGAAATTTGAATTTGGGCTGGACAATATAGAGCCTCTTGTTCGAACTTGCATGACTACTCTGTCTTCCAAGATGTAAGTACACTTAGGTTTTCTTTCTACTTATATTTCATGCTATGGCTTCTGGATAATACTGGTTGTCTGTTTATTTTAGCACGTGTGATATGATGGTTTTTGTCTCCTTAATACTGTGCAAATTGTGTCCCTGGTAAAAGTTCATGCTTTCAAAGTTAATAATTTGGCTAATTTCTCATGGTTTGTTTTAATACTATGCTGTTATTGCACCCCTTACTTCATTGCTAATATTTAGTGCCTTGTTGCGTTAAAATGTCATATGCTGTCATTCTATTATTGATATGATCGTAAAATTTTCTTGTTTGTGGTGTAGTGTGAATCGGTGCAAGCGTGACCTTGCCGAGATTGCTGTCAAAGCAGTTCTTGCTGTTGCAGATTTAGAGAGGAAGGATGTTAACCTAGATTTGATAAAAGTAGAGGGGAAAGTAGGGGGTAAGTTGGAAGATACTGAGCTGGTATATGGTATTCTTATTGACAAAGATATGAGTCATCCGCAAATGCCAAAGCAAATTGAAGATGCACATATTGCTATTTTGACTTGCCCCTTTGAGCCACCAAAGCCAAAGACAAAACATAAGGTTGATATTGATACAGTTGAGAAGTTCCAGACTCTACGTCTGCAAGAACAGAAGTACTTTGATGACATGGTCCAAAAATGCAAGGTCAGATTGCACCCTACAGTTCTATAACTCAATAATATCATTGATATAATTGGGGTGTTGCCACACTTCTTCACTGTTGTTTACTATGCCAAATTTTTTTACGTATGAATAATTATTTTGATGCAGGATGTTGGTGCTACCTTGGTCATTTGTCAATGGGGTTTTGATGATGAAGCAAACCACCTATTGATGCATAGGAACTTGCCAGCTGTCAGATGGGTTGGTGGTGTAGAGTTGGAACTAATTGCAATAGCTACAGGTATGCCTTATAAAAAAGAATTTAGATCTTGAAATTAGCCGACAATTTCATCTTTTATTCCATTTTTCATCTTTTATTCCATTTTTTCATCTTTTATTCCATTTTTTCATCTTTGTATACAGACAAACTGATGTATTTATTTGTAGGGGGGAGAATTGTGCCCAGGTTCCAAGAATTGACACCTGATAAGTTAGGAAGGGTATGTGTCTGTAAGAATTGGATTTCTTTCAGTAAACAATTTCACATAAAATGTACTTTATTAACATATTTTTTTACTTTTAGTTGATCAATAACAGTTAACGTATTTACTTTCCAATCTTGAAAACATGATATGCCCTGATTCAAGTCCATTTAAACTTTTTATAAGGCTGGTATTGTTCGTGAAAAATCATTTGGAACAACAAAAGATCGAATGCTATACATTGAACACTGTGCAAATTCGAGGGCTGTGGCCATATTTATCCGTGGAGGTAGGTTTTTATACTTTATAGTTCCTGTTACCTCCAACTTTATTCAGTATGCTAATTAAATAAAAATGTTTATTATTAGCATGTGTAACAAATATTATTGCAGTATCTATAGTTTGCAAATTTTGAAACTTTTCAATCTATTTGGCCCT
This sequence comes from Prinsepia uniflora, assembly GCA_032719365.1. Lineage (NCBI taxonomy): Eukaryota > Viridiplantae > Streptophyta > Magnoliopsida > Rosales > Rosaceae > Prinsepia > Prinsepia uniflora. The sequence continues at coordinate 56,165,716 of CM064865.1, forward strand.
TTGTTATTATATGTTATTAGGCGTATTATTCAAAGACAATTAAACTTCTGATACGAGTTTCTGGTGTTTTTGACTCATTAGGTAACAAAATGATGGTAGAAGAAACTAAGCGCAGCATCCATGATGCACTTTGTGTTGCTAGGAATCTCATCAGCAACAATTCTATTGTTTATGGTGGTGGCTCAGCAGAGATATCTTGCTCTGTTGCTGTAGAAGCAGCTGCAGATAAATACCCAGGAGTTGAGCAGGTATGAGGATAGGCTTCCCCTTTTTTCTTTGTATTTTTATAGCGGTATTAAGTATGCTGGTATAATCTAATCTTCCTTTCATCCACAGTATGCCATTAGAGCATTTGCAGATGCTTTGGATGCTGTCCCCATGGCACTTGCAGAGAATAGCGGCCTTCAACCCATTGAAACGCTATCTCTGGTGAAATCCCAGCAGATTAAGGTAAGCAAAGCATGATAACCATTTTATACTTGATTAGGTCTTTCTGTAATGAGTATGTTCGGTTCCATCCATTTATAATAGCATTCAATTTTTATCATCATTTTGAATTTGAATGCAGGATAACAATCCTCATTGCGGAATAGACTGCAATGATGTTGGCACTAATGATATGCGCGTGCAGAATGTCTTTGAGACATTAATCGGGAAGCAGCAACAAATCTTACTGGCCACACAAGTTGTGAAGATGATACTGAAAATAGATGACGTTATTTCTCCCTCTGATTACTGATAGTTTGTGTTTGTGGTTTATGTTTGTTTTTCTTAGGAATGAATTTATATGTAACTTTCTTGGCATGATTCAGAATCTTGGCATGATTCAGAATCTTGGCATGATTCAGAATTATGAGTATAGCTTATTGACGAAGATATAGCTGTGGATGTTTGGCGACTCAGCTTTTATCTAGTTGGTTTAATAACTGTGCTACACAATCTATCTTAAAGAGAATTGCTTTCTTGGCTTTGTGATATTTGTAGTTTGAAAACTTCTTGTTTTGTATTTTATTGTGGTAGGTTTTCTTCTAGATTATGTTAGCTCAATACTTATCTTAGCCAAAAGGTTTAGAAAGATGAAAAGAAATGAATGTTTCTGTTCTTTTCTTTTAGCATTTAACTGATGATATCTAGAAATGATTGAAGATATGCATGTGGTTTTACTCGTGTTTTGATTGTTGGTGTGTTGTAGAATAGACATTGCACAATGGTATGGATGCTGCCAATTTTGATGTGCTATGTTTCAACACCTTCTTGCTTTTGTTATTTTTCTATTAAAGCGGCAGCAATAGATTATGAGGTGGTGTCTTGAAAGTTATTTCTTTGATGTCTATTGACATGCGGGTTTTCTTTTAATCATCATATTCAGGGAGTAGAGTGGGCAACTCTTTTTCATGATTAAATCTGCCTGTGCTGGTCACTTGGTGCAAGATGTGATACATGGATGCGTTGCCAAGTGCGTAAAAGAAGCCATTCGGTTTTTTTTTCAATTTTACCTTATTTTTATTGAAGTTCCAACTAATCCTGAATTTCTTTGTGTAATGGTAGACCTGTTTGTATTAGGTCCAAATGTAAAGCTCGCTTTTTGACTAGGAATACTAGTTTGACTAGGATTCCAAGTTAATCTAGTGTTTCCATATAGGATTAGGAAACGTATTCCATAGCCCTCTAGAGATTAGGAAATAAGTTATCTTTCCATCTCCAAAGAGGAATAGGAATTGTAATATGCTAAGGAGTGTAACCTAAGTTCCTATACATTATAAATAGGCCTCTTAGGAGTCCTTACATACACAGAAAAATAAGACAGCAGTAAACAAAGAAGTCATACACGGGTATAAGAGCAAAAGAATGATTTGAGAGATCGTGAGCAAGGGTTTGGGGATTAGGTTAGGATTCTACATAAGTTCTTGTAATCTTGTTATCTTCATAGTGCTAGTGATTTCTCAAGGAGGTCACACGAGGACGTAGGCAAAGATTAGCCGAACCTCGCTAAATTCTTGTGTTCGTGTGTGGGCGTGTTTACTTTATTGTTCATCTATATTCCGCATTATCTTAGCATCATCCTATTGTTTGCATAGTCACCTAAGTCTATCAAGAAACAAGATCAGTAAAGGGACAAAATTTACAACAATTGGTATCAGAGCTCCCGGGAAAGTGTGTTTTTTGAGATGGCGGGTGTCAAGGCAAACACGAGCAACGGCGTGAAGACTGTGATCAAGCCGTTTGACGGGAAAGAGAACTTCACGTTATGACAGAGGAAGGTGAAAAACGTCCTGATCCAACAAGATCTGCAGGTGGCTCTTCTCGGTACAGAGAAAAGGCCAACTGGCATAACAGATGCGCAGTGGCAGAAGATGGACATGAAGGCGAAGAGTTTTATAGAGCAGCACCTAGCGGATAATGTATTGCTTCATATCGACGAGGACATGAATTCTAAGGAAACATGGGATAAGCTGGAGAAGCTCTTTAGGGGTAAAACTTTATCCAACAAACTCTTCTTAAAAGATGAACTATTCAGCCTTCGGATGGAAGAAGGGGGAGACTTGCAAGAACATCTAAGCAAGTTTCAGAATTGTGTTGCGAATTTATCCAAGGTGGATGTAAAATATAAGGACGATGACAAGACACTCTTAATGCTAAGATCTCTACCGCCTTCGTTCAAGCACCTCAGAACCACATTGATGTTCGGTAAGGATACTCTGAAGTTAGATGAGGTTACCGAAGCCATTCAGTCCTATGTCAAGATGGACAAGAACACTGAAAGTTCTCAAGCACAAGGCCTTTATGTTAAAGGCACAGAGAGAGGCAGATCAGAGAAAAGACCGGATAAACCAGGCAACAGAGGTAGGTCAAAATCTAAAGGAAAAGGTAAAAAGGGTTGTTTCGTATGTGGTGCTTCAGATCATTGGAAGAAGAACTGCAACATATGGAAAGAAAGGAAAGCAAAGGCGATGGCAGGGAACTCAAACGCAGCCAGTGTTGTAACTTCTGAGGATTACAACGGAGAGCTCCTTGCAGTATCATCCAGCTCTAGTGTTTTTGAATCTTGGATTTTGGATACGGGATGTTCATTCCACGTGTGTTCTATCAAAGAATGGTTTGATACATATGAGGAAACCAGCATCGGAGAAGTGTTAATGAGAGATGACTCACCACTTATGATCCAAGGTATTGGATCAATTAAAATCAGAATGCACGACGGGGTTGTTAGGACATTGGATAAGGTCAGACACATTCCAAAATTGAAGAAGAACCTTATATCTCTCGGTACCTTTGACAAGGCAGGGCTAAGATACTCAGCTGAAGGAGGGATACTCAAGGTTGTCAAAGGATCTCTTGTCGTAATGAAAGGAGAAATCCAACCTAATCAATTATATAAGCTTCGAGGAAATACAGTAGTAGGTGGAGCAGCAGTATCCACGAAAGGTGATACTAACGACAAGACTGAGCTTTGGCACTTTAGGCTCGGGCATATGAGTCAGAACGGTTTGCAAGAGTTACAGAAGAAGAATAAGCTAGAAGGTGTCAATTATTGCAAACTAGATTTATGTAAATACTGTATCCTTGGGAAACAAACAAAGACGTCGTTCAAGCTTGCGAATATTGAGGAAAGAAGCAAAAATCTGTTGGAGTATATTCACACAGACGTTTGGGGCCCTGCACCAACCAGATCCATGGCAGGTTCCATGTATTTTATCACATTCTTAGATGATTTTTCGAGGAAGATTTGGGTCTATTTCATGAGGGAGAAATCTGAAGCTTTCACTAAGTTTAAAGAGTGGAAAGCTGCTGTAGAAAATCAGACTGGACGAAAAATCAAATACCTAAGAAGTGACAACGGAGGTGAATATAAGGACAACAGCTTTCTAGAGTTTTGCAAAGAACAAGGCATTACAAGACATTTTACGGTGAAGAAAACTCCTCAACAAAATGGTACTGCTGAGAGGATGAACAGAACTCTCATGGAAAGAGAGAGAAGCATGAGATTTCATGCTGGATTACCAGATATGTTCTGGGCAGAAGCTGTCAACCATGCTTGCTACTTGGTTAATCGATCACCATCAAGGGTTCTCAATTCTAAGTGTGCAGAAGAGATATGGACCGGAAAACCCGTTAACTACTCAAAATTAAGAGTTTTCGGTTGCAGTGCTTATGCCTATATTCCAAGTGATGAGAGAACCAAGTTAAAGCCTACGTCACTCGAGTGCATATTCATTGGTTTCAGTGAAGGAGTGAAGGGCTACAAGCTATGGGATTTCGTAAACAAGAAGGTAGTCTTAAGTAGGGATGTAATATTCAACGAGAAGACTATGCCCTTGAACCAGAATAAGAAAAATGAAAGGAATAATGCTGAAGAAGAAACAACCGAAGTTCCTCAACCCCAACCAGTCATGGAAGAAAATCCAGCTCAGGTGGAGCATGAGCAAGTGGATTACGACGCGGAGTTTGATGAGGAAGAAGTAGAGCAACAGCAGCAGTCACCAGTACAGACGCAGGTGGAGCCACACGTGCAGAACCAAGACTCCCTGGTTCGCACAACACCTGTAGAACAGTTTCAGAGGATCATAGCATTGGACAAACCTGTTCGAAATCGTAAGAAACCAGAAAAGTATGGTTTTGAACACGATGAAGTGAATTATGCTCAAAAAATCAGTCAAGGAGATCCAACCACGTATCAAGAAGCTATAGCAAGTAATGAACGGGAAAGTTGGATGATTGCTATGTTAGAAGAGATGGAATCTCTTGAGAAGAACTCTGTTTGGGAGTTAGTTTCTAAACCAAAGGATAGAAAAACAATTGGCTGTAAATGGGTGTTTAGAAAGAAAGAAGGAACACATGAAGGAGACGCAATGAGGTACAAAGCCAGGTTAGTGGCTAAGGGATACTCGCAAAAGGAGGGAGTTGACTATGATGAGATATTCTCACCAGTAGTTAAGCATACTTCAATTAGATTGCTATTATCTATAGCAGCTCAGCAAGACATGAAGATAGAACAAATGGACATGAAGACAGCGTTTCTACATGGTGATTTAGAAGAAGTCATCTACATGGTTCGGCCAGAGGGGTATGTCGAAATAGGAAAGGAAAGTATGGTTTGCAGATTGAAGAAGTCACTTTACGGGCTAAAGCAATCTCCAAGACAGTGGTTCAAACGTTTTGATTCCTATATGCTGAAAATTGAGTTTCGAAGATGCTTATATGATTGTTGCGTTTACTATCATATGTTCGAAGATAGTAAGATTATACTATTGCTACTTTATATAGATGACATGTTGATTGCATGTCAAGATATGTCTAGAATTCGAAAGTTGAAGATGCAACTAAGTAAGGAATTCGACATGAAGGATCTAGGACCCACACAAAAGATCCTTGGAATGCAAATACGGAGGAACAGAACAGCGGGAAAGATTTGGCTATCACAACCAAAGTATATTCAAAGTATTTTGGAGCGCTTCAACATGAATGAAGCAAAGCCAGTGTCCATTCCATTAGCAACACACTATCAATTGAGTGCACTGCAAAGTCCAACTACAGAACAAGAGTTGAAGGAGATGAAGAAAGTACCATATGCAAGTGCAGTAGGGTGTCTTATGTATGCAATGGTTTGCACCAGACCTGACTTAGCTCAAGCAATGAGCGTTGTCTCGAGGTATATGGCAAATCCAGGAAAGGAGCATTGGTCTGCAGTTAAGTGGATCCTTCGTTATTTGAAGGGAACAAAAAATCTGGGCATTTTGTTTGAAAAACAGCAAGGAGAAACATATGTGTTGGGTTATGTGGATGCAGACTACGCAGGGAATCTAGACAGAAGAAGGTCCACGACAGGTTACGTGTTCACGTGTGGTGGTGGCCCTATTTGTTGGAGGTCTACTCTACAGTCTATTTCAGCATTGTCTACAAAAGAGGCAGAGTACATTGCACTAGCAGAAGCTGGAAAAGAAGCAGTTTGGCTAAGTGGTTTAGCGAGGGAGTTCAGAATCATTCAGAAATCTGTGGTGATTAGGTGTGACAGTGAAAGTGCTATCTTCTTAGCAAAGAATCAAGTGTTTCATGGGAGATCAAAACATATTGATGTCCGTTATCACAGGATAAGGGATTGGGTCGACTCAAAAGAGGTGATAGTCGAAAAAGTCCATACAAAGGAAAATGCTTCTGACTATCTTACTAAAACAGTTATACCAAAGAAGTTCAAGTATTGCTTGAACTTACTCAACCTTATCTCGTGCTAAAGGGTTGGGTGGAGCACCTCCTCATATGAGGTGCAGTAGGGTAAAAGGGAGTTTTTTTTGCCAAGGTGAAAGGTTCTTGAAGTTTTTTCAGGGTTGCTTCAGGAAGGTTCGAAGACATTCTGGGTTTTCAACGGTCATTTCTTGGTTTTGACTCACCAAGGTGGAGATTGTTGAAGAATTGGCTCGGCAAATACCAAGAATTAGTGTTTGACTAGGAATACTAGTTTGACTAGGATTCCAAGTTAATCTAGTGTTTCCATATAGGATTAGAAAAAGTATTCCATAGCCCTCTAGAGATTAGGAAATAAGTTATCTTTCCATCTCCAAAGAGGAATAGGAATTGTAATATGCTAAGGAGTGTAACCTAAGTTCCTATACATTATAAATAGGTCTCTTAGGAGTCCTTACATACACACAGAAAAATAAGACAGCAGTAAACAAAGAAGTCATACACGGGTATAAGAGCAAAAGAGTGATTTGAGAGATCATGAGCAAGGGTTTGAGGATTAGGTCAGGATTCTACATAAGTTCTTGTAATCTTGTTATCTTCATAGTGCTAGTGATTTCTCAAGGAGGTCACACGAGGACGTAGGCAAAGATTAGCCGAACCTCGCTAAATTCTTGTGTTCGTGTGTGTGGCGTGTTTACTTTATTGTTCATCTATATTCCGCATTATCTTAGCATCATCCTATTGTTTGCATAGTCACCTAAGTCTATCAAGAAACAAGATCAGTAAAGGGACAAAATTTACAACAATGAGGTGGTGTCTTGAAAGTTATTTCTTTGATGTCTATTGACATGCGGGTTTTCTTTTAATCATCATATTCAGGGAGTAGAGTGGGCAACTCTTTTTCATGATTAAATCTGCCTGTGCTGGTCACTTGGTGCAAGATGTGATACATGGATGCGTTGCCAAGTGCGTAAAAGAAGCCATTCAGTTTTTTTTTTTCAATTTTACCTTATTTTTATTGAAGTTCCAACTAATCCTGAATTTCTTTGTGTAATGGTAGACCTGTTTGTATTAGGTCCAAATGTAAAGCTCGCTTTTTGTTTCTTTTTAGGACTGTATTATGGTTGCCAATGAGCTTGTAAAATTCTTGCACCGAATTTGATGTGCTTAGTTGTTCATGTTCAGTGTGTTGTAACTGTCGTTGTCTTCTCTATGTATTGGGGATCAGGGTTGAGTCGTTGATACATTGTAGAAAGAAACCCCTGTGCTAAATTGTAATTAGTCGGAGTGGGATTTTTTAAACCCAGTTTCTGTTAAGGTATTGAATTTCTGGTATTATTCAATTCGATTAAGTTGTACAATAGTGGCAGATTTATACAAGTTCTAGGAAAGTCCTAACTAGGTAAGATTCTAGGAAAGTCCTAACTAGGTAATATACAAACTAAGTATTAAGGAGGAGATTGATCTGCAATCTCCTCTGATTCTACAGGATCTGTAACAGGATCCTTAACAGAAGCAACATCCTGTAAAGAAGCTTACTTTTAGTGTATAATGTAACTGTGAGGTGTACTTGGGTTTAGGGGTTTAGGCAAGCTAGGGTTTGTTTCTCTGTTTGTGGAGACTGAAGTTGTGCTCCTTCCTCAATGTATTTTAGAATTTCGGTGTTGAGTCATGTTGTCTATTGTATTGTGTGAGAAGCTGCATCATTCTTGAAGGAGACGGCCATTGGAACCCCCTTGCTTTACATGTCTTCCTGATGGCCATTAAGCCTTTCAAGGATTGTGCTTTCGTGGAATGTCCATCAGTCTTTTTACTGTATCTTAATTGTTTCGTACGCATTTCATTTGAGATGTATAGCCTTTTGAAATTTGATAATTTACAGTTTATGTTGGAACGTGGCTCTTAGCTGCAAGCCTGCAATTGTTAGTTGGATTGACAAAAGGTGGCTCTTACTTGTATTTGAACTTTGAACTGCATTTTGTGGCCTGGTTTCAACATATTTTTCTTCTCTTATGAGTAAGCTATGCTTCCTCGATGCCGATTATTACCGTCTTCTTTTGTGATTGTTATGTAGGAACTGCTTAATTAACTTTGTTTTCGTAGGCTTGTCTGCTTTATTTATTTGCACAAATTCTTCGTCTTGTTGATAATGATGTTGGCTGAATTGTTGAGACTTATGAGACCGTCTGCTATATACAAGTTTTATGTTTGGTCATTGAACTTCAACATTTAACAGGAAAGACCCTGTATATTATATGAAAGGGGTGCAATTTGAGGTCGAGAAATTGATTAAATATATACGGGCTGACGCGTGGCACTGGGTTAATGTGTTGCTGTGGGTATTTATTGGGTTTGAATTGACTCTTCCAACGAGCCTAGAAAGCAGTAGAAAATGAGGGAAGAGGGAGAGAGATTGACCAAAAATTTCCGACGCAAGAGAATCACTGAACTTGTAAGTATTTTCAAACCCTTTCTTCATTGTTCCAATCCCATCCCGGATTTCTCTTTTCTCTCTTGTTTCCGCCCCGTCTTGTTGCATGTGCTTTGCTTGTCATTTTTGTTTCTGAATTTATATCACTTCATTGTATTTCGTTTAATCATTGGTGTGATCAGCATGTTTTTTGAACATTAGGAAGGAGAATAATGTGGTAAATATACTCTAATTTTTCTTTTTTTTTCTTTTGATTTGGGAGAACAGAGAAGGGAGCTGGGATTCATGAATCGAGTTTGGGAAGTTAACAGCGGCTTATGTTTGAGTTAACAGCGACTTTGGGTGTTGTATTTTGGCTTAGATTTTAGGTTAATTAGTTAACCCTTTATTTGGACCAATTATGACGCACTATTGTTAGTTGTTTGTTTCCATGTTTTATAAGGATTAGAGTTCCTAATCCTTGTAAGAATATGGTTTCCTGTCTTATAAGGTTTATGGGTTTGTACTCCTTATAAGATTAGGTTAAATTAGACTAGTATTAAAATTGTCACAGGTTTCTTTTTGTTTGGTGTGCGTGCAACCACATATTTGTGAAAGGCCTAAAAAACCTTTCTTTTGTTTTGATTGTGGTGGTGCCACACTGTTTGGTGAGAGAGTGTTTTGGGTGTATTCAGGATTTGGGTTTTGGGTTTGAGAGAGTTCATCTCTTTTGTAATCTCCTTTGTTATTAGTGGAATTTCCTTGCCGGCTTTGCCTGACCACGTAAATCTTTTGTGTTCTATGTGGACTATTTAGTTTCCATATTTTGCCTTCATAATTGTCATGTTGTTTTGAGACGCTTCCGCACAACATTGGGGATTTGGGTTTTCATATCCTTGTAAAGTCTTAATTTTTCCGGTGATAGGGAAGAGATTTGAAGGGGTTTGTTCTTTTTCCTGGCAAGAGCACAAAGCTGAAGGAGTGTTTATCTTTTGGGTGATTTGAGATTAGGTAAGTTAGGGCTTGGGCTGCTTTGTGGTGACAAGTGCTTTTGCCTTTAGTTTTAGGATGAGAAGGGGGTTCATGTCCCCCTTGCAGGCTTTATTTTCAGAATGATAGGCATAAAAGAGTCTTCTGCATAGCCTCAGAATTTAAGTATATACTCAACTGTCGATCTGAAGTCTAATTTTTGGTTGAGTGACTCTTTAGACTCGGGTGTGTGACCTTGGATATTGGTGTTGTGCTTTTAGGGGGCGGTTTTTTTTTTTTCTTTCCGGTTTTGTGAATTATGTTGAGACAGTTACTGAATAAGCTTCCCCAGAAGTCTTGGCAGAATGCTGAAAATCGTGATGGAACCCATTCGATGTATTCAAGTGGTCCTACGAGTTCAAGAAGCAGTGATTTAGGGACCGGCAAGTATGGAAACTTGATCACCTCTTTCCCTGTCGGAAATTCTGTTTCAGATGTGGGGAAAAGTAAAGGCAACAAGAATGTGAAGGGTGCAAATATGAAGCCTAATGGCTTCTTGGTCTCTTCTTTGTATGGAGCATTGCCCGGATTTAAAGATGTATCGAGTTCTGAGAAGCAGAGCTTATTTATTAAGAAGCTGAACTTGTGCTGCGTTGTATTTGACTTCACTGACTTAACAAAGCCCCTGAAAGAAAAGGAGATCAAGCGGCGGACACTGTTAGAGCTGGTGGATTATGTGACTTCGGCAAATGGTAAATTTTTGGAAACTGTTATGCAAGAAATTGTGAAAATGGTGGCTACTAATTTGTTTTGGTCGTTCGCCCCGCAGCCACGTGAGAATAAAGTTGTAGAAGGCTTTGATTTGGAAGAGGATGAACCTTCAACGGATCCTGCGTGGCCTCACTTGCAAGTAGTGTATGATTTTTGTTAAGATTTGTTGCATCCCCCGAGACAGATGAAAAATTAGCTAAAAGTTATGTTGATCGCCCATTCATTCTCAAGTTGCTGGATCTTTTGTACTCTGAAGATCTTAGGGAAAGGGAGTGTTTGAAATCAATTCTGCACACTTTATGGAAAAATATATGTTGCATTACCCCTTCATCAGAAAAGATATTAAAATCTTTTATCGTTTCATATTTGAGATTCAGAAGCATACGGGGGTTTCTGAACTCTTTGAAATTTTGGGCAGTATTATAAATGGGTTTGCTCTACCACCGAAGGATGCGCATTAGTTTTACCTTGTTCCGGCTCTAATCCCGCTGCATAAGCCATAATGCTTAGCTATGTACTATCAACAATTATCTTACAGCATTATGAAATTTGTAGAGGATTGCAAGCTTGCTGATACTGTCATAAGGGGTTTAGTAAAGTACTGGCCGATCACTAATAGTTGGAAGGAAGTACTGTTCCTAAGGGAGTTGGAGTTGGAGTTGGAGGAAGCTTTAGAAGCAACTCAGCCATCTGAATTCCAATTGTTTGAACAGTTCTCACTTTGAGGTAGCGGCCGGCTTCTTCCTTTGATTTCTAATTTCAAGAGTGGCCATCAAAGTATGCCTATATGATGAGTTAGCATGGATTGAAAAATCGTCACTATCGCCGATATATCGGTTTTTTCGGCAGGAGGCATATAAGAAGGGGGGAAGAAATTGGCCGAAATTTCGACATGATTTCTTGTTTTGAGTCCACAGATCCTTTCCTGGGATCAAAACGATGAAGATGCACTATTAAATCGTGAAAATCGGATGCAAAACAAAGAAAATTGAATCGGGTCTTGCCGTCGGGTCGGAAAACCCGGGTTGTAGATCCAGCTGGAAGTAGGGGATGACTTCTATTGTTTATATTTATATAATTGGCGCGAGTTAGTTTACAAACTTGCTGGCTAGCAGCGTTGGTTGTGTTTTTGTTTCTCGGTTGGGGGGTCTTGGGTTCGACCCACCACAAACCTATAGCTACTTTGTTTTTCCCCCTTTTTTATCCATTTGAATTCATTTTTTTTTTCCTTTTTTATCCATTTGAATTCATTTTTCCCCCCAATTTTCAACAAAGTTTGGGTTTTTTTATTTTTTATTTTTTGTCCAATTTTAAATATATCAATTACTTCCAATTTTTAAACAAAGTTTGATCCTATTTTTTCATTTTTTTTTTCTTCAAATTTTAAATATATTTAAACTTATTTTTATCATTTTTCTTATATTGAATTTTTGTATGTTTATTGTTATGTTTTTAATATATTAACATTCAATTATAGTAACTCACTTCAATTTATGTTTATATTTAAGATTTTATATTATTAGTCATCGTCAAAATCATATTACATCATATTATTCATCATATATTTATTATATCAAAATCATTTTATAGTTTTTATTAGTCATATATACCAATTATTGGGTATTTAAGTATTTCCCAAAATTTCATTCTAAATTTTTCAACTTTTAGATCGAATTTTCGTCATTTTTTTTTGACCGTAAACGATATCGATATCGATTTTTATGCCGAGTGATATATCCGTCGATATTGATATTTCAATCCTTGTGAGTCAGGCTACATCGCGGTACATACAGAGGAGAAAATATTCTACGCTAAAGAGGACTATCGAGAATTGCTGAACCACCTTAGGGGTCCTGTCTGAGGGAGCTTGATGGGCGGGTACCGGAATATTGAAAATATGGATGATCTTCCACCCGGTGAGGGGACCATCTGTCTTTACTCTTTATTAGTTCCCTTATCAATGCAAATGCTGATATTATCGACCTTGTCGTTAGGTCGTCTGACGATTGTTTAATGCTGCATTTTCTATTATGGTAGAAACCAGGATAAAGAAGTTGCGCATATTTGCCTGGACTGGACTTTCATGCCTGTAAATATGTACTTGTAAGTTATAAAGAAGTTTAAAGTTTGTTTTTTTTGGTCAATAATTGAAATTCATTAAAGCTGGAGAACCAGCAGAAACAAAGAACAAAGCAGGGGAATAGGATAATTATTTACCCTATGGTCCTACTATTTTATTAATCATATACGTATATTGTTATTTTCTTGTGTAATGCATGATTAGGTTTCTAATAATTAAACTTAACACTCTTTTATAATTAAACTCATTATAATTGATTTTTTTTTTTTTGAAACCAAGAATGAAATTCTTCTTGTTGGGTTTAATAGTGGGTATAGAGAAAGAGCTTATAACTTGGGGTTTAAAGTTTAGTTCTTGGATTTTGGGAAGTAGGGGTGGTGGTGAAAGAGTATATGAATTATTTAGGGTTTTTTTCTTGAATTTTGGGCATAAAAATCCAAGAACTAAGGGGTGTATTGAATATAGAATTTGGACAATTTTTATAGAGTTTTGGTTGATTTTTTAATTTTAGGTGCATTCAATTTAGAGTTTTAAGAAATTTGTATAAACCATCAACTTCAAGTATTTAATTCAGACTTTTTAAACTTTCAACTTCAAGTATTTAATTCAGACTTTTTAAACTTTAAAAAACTATTCGAAAGTTAAGAGATTCAATCATAATATTTTAGAAATTAAAGTGATATTTAAAATTGATTCGATATTTATTGAATTTATTAATGTCTGATTTTTGTAGATTTGGATGTAAGAGGTATAAATACTAATGTCAATTCACAATCTTATCTCTACCCCTAATATTTTCATAGACATTTGAACGTGAATTTTGTTTTTTGGCATGGGGATGTTTAGTTGAAGCTCGTTGAACATGTCAATTCATTTTGTTTTTTTTTCCGCAGCCGTTTGGTTATTCTTTCACATGATTAGGGTTTCAACTTTTGAATTTTCTTTATGGAATATTTGATTTTTTTTTTCCATTGTCAAACCATAACCAATATGGATTTGTCAATATTGCTTATCCCATCAATCTTGATATGAGCAATTTTCTTGGTCATTGGTTCTCATTATTAGGGTTTCAACTGTTAAATTTTCTCCATGGACTAATTTTATTTTATTTTTCTATTGTGAAATCTTGATCAATTTTACCTCTACCCCTAAACTGCTTATCCCTTTTGCCAAAATGGAATACAAGATATATATGAAGATGATGTCCAAATTCGCGAATTCACATGAACTGCCAAACTGAAAATCTTTATATGATTTTAGGTTTAACTCTTCTAAAGTTGTCCGAATTTAAGGGGCCTTTCGCATAAAGATGTTACTTCAACACATACACATAAATCAATAGAAGAACAAAATTGATGTTGAACCCCGATCAATCTTACCTCCATGCAAGAATCTGATTCTTTCCCCTTCATTATGTTGTGAAGTACTACTGCTCCTATTCTATCTATGAAATTGATGTTTGGATTGATTTTTTGCCATTGGTCACTTTTTTTGGAGTGCTTTACACAATATTTTTGTTATGATCTAATTAGATCATAATGGAAGATTCACAATCTGGCAAGAGAAAAGGAAAGGGAGAATGAAGTGGGAAATCAATGAAAAATTACCGACACTTAAGTACTATGGAAGAGTGCAATGAGCTACTAAGGCTCATGGTTGTGGTTGGCGTGATAAAAGTGGTGTAATTGGAAAGCAAATAATACTCACTAAGATACTTCTTGCACTAAATAAAAATATGGGATGTGAAAAAAATTAGTCCCAATATTATAGTCGATTGAAATGATTTAAGACACGTTATAATAATTATTTTGAGCTTAAGCGTCATAACTTCGGATTTGGTTGGGACCCTATATCGAAGAAATTCACTGCTAGTGATGAAGTTTGGGAAGATTATTTTAAGGCGAGATTATTCCAGAAATGGTATCAGGATGCGAGGCGAGATTATATATGTGCTTAGTGGATGGGAAGGTTCATCACATGATTCAAAAGTTCTAAACGATGCTTTATTAAGAAGGAATGGACTTCAAGTCCTACAAGGTACCAACTGCCCCTTTTTTTTAATACGTATTTGGTTAATATATACCCCTTTGATGGTTCTATAAGCTAAAACAAATTAAAGTCATAAATAATTTAAACATAACCCATTGAACTGCATTTTGCATTGCCACTCTCGATCAATACTAGTGTTAGGATCTTCTTACTATTATGGTGATATTATTTTTATTTGTTTATAACCTTTTTTTCGTTTACTTATTATGAGAGCAGACACGGACCCAAAGTCTTTTTGGGTGGGTTCCAGCCCACCTCAAATGTAAAAAAATATGAAAAATTCAAAGGATTTTTTTACTAAATTTCTAGTAAATGTTATTTTACTAAACTAATTGGTTATAAATTAGCCCTCGTCTATTTTTAATTATAGATTCAGCCCACCTCTATTTTCAATCCTGGGTTCGTGCCTGTATGAGAGTAATTAATAATTCTATATATACACATATCATTAGGTAAATGTTTCTTAGTGGATTATGGATTTTCAAACCGACAACAATTTGAAGCTCCATATCGAGGTGTGCGATATCATCTCCAAGAATTTGGTGAACATCGTGAACCTGAAAAATCAGTTGAATTGTTTAATTTTCGTCATGCTTCCTTGAGGAATGTGATAGAAAGGATATTTTATAAATTCAAATTGCAATTCAAAATATTCAAAATTTCACCTCCATTCCAATATAATGCACATGCACAACTAGTGTTGTCATGTGTAGGACGCATAACTTTCTTAGCAAAGAATGTCATTCTGATGAGTTCCTTAGTAAAGAAGATATTGAACCTCCATCATTAAATGTCAATTAAGAAGATGGCCATGGACGATGGTGTACAAACATTCCTTGCATTTGATGCGCTTAGCCTCATTCTTCTTCTTGGTGGGAGCAGATGATGGGGTCCATCTATGTTGGCTCGACACTGATGCTGTGGATCTCATGTTCCCTTGAACTTGGCAACTCAAGTTGTTCGTCTGGGACATTACGACCGATTTTTTCATCGATGGAGGAAGCCAATCTTGCCAGAGCATCATCGTGGCTTTTTTTTTGATCTAGGCACCTTGACTAATTCGTAGGTCTAGAAGTGGTGGAGCAATGATTTGGCTTTGTCGAGGTAGAAGGTCATACTAATATCCTTGGCATCAAATTTGTTATTGACCTGACTTACCACCAGTTGGAATTCGCTGAGAATCTATATCTGTTAGCTCCTAAGTCCTTTGCAAGGAAAAGTCTGACAAGAAGGGCTTCACATTTGGCCTCATTTTTGGATGTTTTGTGATAGGACCCATCCCAAAAGTATTTTGATAACTGTGCCTGGTTCTGCTTCCTTCTGACAAGTCAATTGAAGTTCCAAAAACATTTTCAGCACTTGTTAGACAAGAGATAGCTATAATGATTCCCACTCATGCCTCCGCCTCTCGATCAACCCCGGTCTTTATGCCATGTCCTGGAGGGTCATAAAAAACATAAAAGGTGTGAGTGAAAAAAAAAACATAATTTGAAAATACATTTCAAAACGAACTTTACCCTCCAACTTGAAACATGCATGCACAGGGTAAAACATAACAACTAGGTTTCAAATTAGTCACATGAAAATATCTGGACACAACCATCAGCGTCAATGACAATCAATCATCAATACTCAACATCAATCACAATGATCAAATAACACTACTCATCAGTGCACATACATAAATTACAATATCACAATATCAACACTACTCATCAATGCACAATCAATCACACTATCACATCAGCACTACTCGTAGTCAACCACCAAGTCACATTCTCGGGATTAGACACATTTGGAAACAACCCCCGCGATCAGTCACATCTAGGCAAATTCCAAATCCCACGATCAGACACATATGAGCAGTATTCTCAAGCTCAATCGCATCCGAGAAAACAGCATACCACAAAAACAACTCACAAAGCCAACCCTTGTACTTTTGAAAAATTCTTAACTTAAAAACAAGTCAGGAGTTTCTCGAACAGGGCCTGAGCCCAAAACATCATTTCCACAAAACGATCAAAAAATAGTGTACATAAATCATTTCATAAATTCGGAAATCAGCAATTCAATCTCATATTCACATTTGACTCCAAATCTAAGTAAAAACCATCTCTAAAATAGGGTCTGAGCTCAAAATACCGTTTTCACAAAAATCCGTAAAATCTTGTCTAGAAATCAGTAAACAAATCCATAAAATCATCAAGTAATCATATCAAATCATCATTCAAATCATTGAAACTCAATTCATGCATTGAATCAAATAAAATGTTTAACTAGGCATGCATCACAGTTATAAAACAAACGTCAACTCACACATCGTTCACGCAGTTTGATTTCGAGCCGTATGTTCCTCCGTAAATTCCGAGGAATCACCAATCGTGTCAAAACCATTATCAAGGGTCATTATCATCCCCAAATATCCTCACAATACAAACCCCCATTTTATGGGATTCAAATACGTATTAAAAACGTTCACATAACGCTTCAGACACACAAAACAATACTGAAATGGTATCTGATCGATTCGAAACTTGCGCCAAAATGTTCGTAACATCAATTACATTAAAAACATGTTAATCGTACCTCGAAAATCTCGCTCACATGCCCCCACGCGCCACCAAAAGTGCTACGTGTGGGACTCACGCGCGCTTCCATAGTACCCTTCTTCAACCTCTAGTCGGGTCTGCTACTCCCACGAACTGACTCGATTCAAAGTTCCTTATTTCTGCACCAATTCAATCAATGCAAACATCAAATTGAAGCTACTCGCTCCTAGAAAAGGATCTATGATCTCAAAATTCCATAAACTTACCTCAGTTGTTCAATTCCAAATCCTTCAATTCCGGCTAATTTCCAGTTTTCAATTTAGGCTCTCCTGTGCCTAATTTCTTCCCGTGTTCCTTCAATTTTGGTCGTCAGGGGTTAATAATCCTAACAGTGGCCTCAATTTCGCTCATTACTCATCCAAAATCCAAAATCGAATTAAAGGATTCATGAAGGTTTCGGGTTTGGGTTCTGGGTTTCTCGGGTCATTAGAGTTTCTCAAGTCTAGCTCCGTCCTTCTCCATCCATTATTCTTCATTTGTTTTCCTTTTAATTCCTCTCTGTGTTTCTCTTGATTTTCAGATAAAGATAAATGTTTGAAGGGTTTTTGGTTTTGCTTCTTGGGTGTCAAGATAAAAAACGTACAAATACAAACCCAACTTCAGTAAACATACATACACATACACATGGCCAACAAGTGTGCCATAAATCCTAGCCAACAAGTGATAGGATGAGTATGGTGAGTCACCACTATGATGACTTCTCAAAACTGAAAAAAGACCAAAATGCCCTCAAGGTCCAAAATTACGAAAATACCCCATATTGTTTTAAAACTATAACAAATCCATCCGAACTCCAATTGTGACGTACTTCCGATCCATGAACTCAGGACTCCGAGACCAACGCAACGGTCTTCACGGAAGGTCCAAAAAGTACCCCGAAAAAAAATTCAAATTTTGACCACATAAAATAGGGGAAAAAACGTCCATTTTCTTTTCAAATTTTCATAATTACCTTTTTCGAATTTTTGGGTTGCCGCAATATACCCCCCTTAAGGGACTCGAAACTGTAATTCTTATTTCAACTTTTCGGCCCTTCCCAAGTCCTGATACAATTCGGTGCCTCATCTCGATACCTAACCAAAATCTCGACTCCTTCCGAGTCCAAAACCAATATCTTAACTCCTTCCGAGTTCTATCCAACATTCACAATCCAGGCCACCATCCACATGCCTGGTCACCTAGAAAAATACCGTTGGGTGTACCATATACTATTGAGGATCTCCCATCAGACGTAAAAACCTCAAATACTTGCTCTAACCAAGGTATTCACTCAACTATCTCATTTGGGTTTAACTCACCCATCCATGTTACATTTCTAGTCTCTGGGCTCATTCACTACCGGACCCACATAAGTTCTCCTTTATTGGAGCACATTATGCAACGTCCAACCCCTATTCTAGGGTCCATCCCATCTCGAAGTCTATCATAGGATCTGATATACCCTCGTATCTCGTTACTGAACTGTGCACGAGGCTTGTGTTTTGGATGCAAGACATGGACAACACAATCAGTACCACACTGCTTTGATACCAAGTTAACATGACCCGTCCCAAAAGTACTTTGATAACTGTGCCCGATCTTACTCCCGTCTGACAAGACAATCGAAATTATGAAAACACCCTTAGCACTTGTTAGACAAGGGATAGCTGTACTGATTCCCACTCATGCTTCCGTATTTCGATAAGCCCCGATCTTCATGCCAAATCCTAGAGGGTCAACAAAAACATCAAAGGTGTGAGTGGACAAAAATAACATAATTTAAAAATGCATTTCAAAATGAACTTTACCCTCCAGCTTGAAACATGTATGCATAGGTTAAAACATAACGACCGGGTTTCAATCACAATGATCAAACAACATGCCAAAGTCATAGGAAAACATCTGGACACAACCATTAGCATCAACAACAACCAATTATTAATACTCAACATCAATCACAATGATCAAACAACATGACTCATCAGTGCAAAAAACATCAATCACAATATCGCAATATTAGCACTACTCATTAGTGCACAATCATTTACACTATCACAACAGCACTACTTGTAGGCAACCACCAAGCCACATTTTGGGGATCAAACACATCTGGGCACAACCCCCGGGATCAACTACATATGGGTGAATACCGCATCCCAGGATCAGATGCATCCAAGCAGTACTCCCAGTGACAGTACCCATCCCAATCCCCCCGGGATTAGTGCGGGATGACCCTGCTCCCGTCAGACACGAAGTGTCAGACAAGGGAAATTTCCGACCTTTGCCCTCCCGGGCTATCAGAATACGCCAGGATTCGGAGGAGGTATGTGATATCTCGGTCTCTGCTACAGTCTACATCCGATGTCAACCTGAAGGGCAGTCAAAACATTAAAATCTGTGAGTGGACAAAACAAGAGTTTATAAAATATTTCATAAAAGACATTTGTACCCTTCACTAAAAAGCATGCATGCATTCGAAAACCATTTATCCGAAATAAACCATATGTGGGAACTAAGCCCAAAACCAAGATTGAAAGAAACATAATGAAAATGACTATACAGGCCACTGCCCAAATCCATAAGGGACTCGGCCCAAATCATAAGAAACCAACCATACGAGCTACTTCCCAAAACCTGTGTAAACACACATCATATATCATATCATATAGCATACATCATATATACATATAATTCACACAACCAATCCTGTCACGGTTTCCAAAGCTACGCGCGTGCTACCCAGGTCTCAATCCGAGTCTTCTCAAAGTCAAGATCAATGTCCGCAGACCACTGACCCTACCCGAGGTAATAGTAATCATAGCCTTCCTGAGAGTAAGGAACCCAACTAGGGGGTGACTCCACTCAGTCGGTGCTCCATGACTACTCCGGGGTCCACCCAGGCCAACGACCCTCCCCGGAGGAGATAATAGAAGTAAAGGAAGGTATATGAATACATATATATACATAACATAAACATTCATGCCCGGTTCCCTTGAACCGTCATGATCCATAACATCCAACAAGGGTTCATGCCGGTTCCCATAAACCATCATGAACCACGATACCATAACAAGGGTTCATGCTGGTTCCCATAAACTGTCATGAACAGGGAAATCCATTTAAGGTTCCCTGACCTGAAATCAAAACCGTAAAGTAACCTGGGTCTCGTGCCCGAACATAGGACATCAGCTGGGCACCGTGCCCGATATCTGAGGTCATATCCCTGAGACAAAACCAAATGGGTCTCATACCCGAGTTTATCCTTTTGAAATCCAAAACCTTTTCATTAAGACCAAATAAGAAATACAGACCCGTATAAGCACCGTATAAGGTCGAAACCTCGAAATACGTGCTTATACGTAACCACATACAAATGCACCCATGGCATCATCAAACAAGTAATAAAACATATAATAAACATTTATGCATGCACCAATTTAGAAAACAAGGTCCACTCACAGACCGTCCGAGCTACCGCCTCGATTTGCGTGCCAAACGGCTCCCCGAGCCGATCACCATCACCGGGACTCCCGAACCTATCCAAATTTTAATAGAAGGTTACTAACTACTTAATTAACCTCCTACCAAAGCCCCGTAATTTTTCCGAACTTTTAACTATTTTTAAAACCAAACCTAAACCTTCGGACAGCCCGAAACCTATCGAAACGATATCCGATTGACACGAAACCAGTCCCAAAATGTTTATTACATCGAATAGATGATTTCACATGTTGGAACCTTCCCCAGATTCCCTGCCACGCGCCCTAGGAGTGCACTGCGCGTGGGCCTCACGCGCCACTGCACAGTGCGTCTTCTTCCTCGCGCAGCCGGTCTGAACTGGCCGGTTCGCCTGTAACTGGACCGGCGTAACTGGCCCAGGCCTCCTTCTCCCTCAATTTTGGTCCGTTTGCCTCCATTTCAATTCCTAAATTCCTATTTCTTCATTTCCTATCTATTCCAATTAACAAAACGACCTAAAACCGATTAAAACCCGTGAACCCATTTTGAACCATACGGTTCAAACTTCCCCGATCAACCTCCACGGCGTCCCAGCCGTCAACCACCACCAAAACCCTCTTAAAACCTTCCTAGCATCCTAATAATCATTCCCTAATCATTCAAAACCAACCATAATGCTCAAATCGAAAAATAAGGGAAATGGGCCTAACCGTGTAATCGGGTCCTTTTTGGCTTCCACCGCCGTGCACGGCTGCCCAGCCACCGTCCTATGCTCCCTCAGCCTCTCTCTCACTCTCTAGGTCTCAGTTATGATCAAGGGAAGGTTTGGGATTGGTTTAAGGGGGTGGGGTGAGATCGGGTTTAGTTGTGTAGGGAGAAAGGAAAAATGATCGAAGCACGAGGAAGATGCATGAACATGGGTGGGTTGTGCAATGGATGGGTGACACTTGTCACTCATCCATTGGGCCTCTATAAATATCTGGGCCCCACAAAAGTCCAAAAGTTAACTCGTTTCGTAATTCGTGCAATAGTGCACTTGAACTTCCGTGAACGGTAACTTCGCCGTCGAACGTCCGAATTCGACGTGCCGCCTGTCTATGGATTCGTATCGTCCTTATCTACGTAACGGTCTTCGGTCCTCGGCCATCGGACCTCCCGGTCAAAAAGTCAACATTTGACCCTATTTAACCAAAATTACCAAAATGCCCCTAAACTTCCGAACGTCATAACTTCCTCCTCGAATGTCGGAATTGAACGTGCCACCTGTCTATGAACTCGTGACGTCACGAAATACGTCACGGTCATCGGTCAAAGTCCATTTGACCGCCCGAACGAAAAGTCAACGTTTTGCCACCACTAGGGGCAAAACGGTCATTTTGCATCGTTCGTCCGATTTCGCTAAACTAATCACGGATTAGCCTCACTAATCGTGATTAGTCACTAATCTAATCTAGGAATTTGGAACGGGTCGTTACAACCTTCCCTCCTTATTTAATTTCGTCCTCGAAATTCCAACCGACCTAAATCCAACTGTTCTTCCCTCCTTAATTAGTTTCGTGCTCGAAACTCCAAGTATACTGATTCCACATCTACCTCGTGGAACTAATTCGATCTACCTCGCAACACGTGTACGCTAGTACACCCACTAACCAGAACAACACTTACTCGTCTGCAGCCAGACGTACCACTAACACTCACGTCGCATCGACTACATTCGACCACATCGAATGACCATATCCATACGTTCCGAATTGACACTACTTGTCAAATCTACCAAGTCGCTGACACAACCACTAGACGATTCCCTACTCAATCACCAAACTATCCCGATATCTACTCCCACTGGGAGTCATCGGACCTTACTCAACGGTCCACGTTGACACCTTCGACAATCTGTCACCACTTGACAGTCGTCAATCGAAAACTGACACTATACTCACTCGTGGTTACACTAACCACCAACTCACTCAACCTGAGTATACACTAACCAACAATCCACTCGACATGTGTGTAACTAGACCCATAAGAAATACCATGACCCACTGCACAGTATCCAATGTCTAGTTCACGACCTCGACTAATCCGATGGTATCGGAACAAATCCGACTACCAACACGTTCACCAACGTACTCATGGTATAACCTATATACCGTCACCTGACACGAAAAGTACACCCAGTATCGTACCTCGATCAACGTACAAGGTACATACGTCTACCCATCAATCAGCCTACAACCATATTGGTTGTAGCTAATCACGTTTCTATAATGGAGTCCATTTGTCCAATCCAGTATTAGACAAATCGAAACTCCGACCCATTATCCATTTCCTGATCTGAATCCGAATCCGCAATTTCGTAAGAAATCCTGAATCCAAACCCAGAAATCATATCCATAATCCTGTCCAAATTTGAATCCGAAATCATCATTCCGTAAACCGGTATTAGGAATAACCATTCCGAACCTAAATTCATAAAAGAAAATCCACAGTTAAGCTCTAGAACCAAATCCTGAATCGTAACCCAGAATCCGATTCCAAAACCCAAATACAGAAATCCTCTTTCAAGTTCCAAAATCAAATCCTGAATCGTCATCCAGAAATTTGATTCCAAAACCTGAAATCTCGTTCTTGTCTACCGAGACGCACCAAATCCGAACCTATCGGATACCTGCTCCACCGATTACCACATTACCATCGATTGAATTCATAGGGAAGCCAATCCCAATATCGACACATCTCTAAGACTGACCATATCCGACCACATCGGAAAACTACTCATCGGACAACTACTCAGGCGAGTAGTAAGCCATATGGGATTTACCTCGAAAAGAAGTTCAGTCCCATCATGTTCCATTCAAACATCCCAGTAAGAGTGATAAACTCTCCACCAATCTGAATCATCAAGATCACGATCCAGATCCTTAACGATACCCAAAGTCCTAAACCAATTCCCACATCTAAACAGATCAGTCAACGAAGAGACACGTCGAGACTGTGGGTTCTCACTGACTACCTCATATCGATCCTTGGCATTCCACCTAGAAAATCAAGGATGATACAAGACGATGACACAAAATCCATCCTCCGTGAATGCAAACAACACTCGCTGCACTCACCACGTCATGTAATCCAACATCGTCTGCCACCAAGCAGAAAATGAGAAATCTCAGTCACCTAACTTCGATATACTCAACTCCACTTAATGACCCAAGACAAATCACAATTCCACCAACCAATACACGATCAGCGTACTGGTGGAGCAACCATCATCTACCATCATCCACATCATCTACCATCATATACCATGGAAGAACGTGAGAAGTCACCCAAAATGATGTCGAAATACCCAATACCAATGCGGAAAACCCGCATTCCTCTCGTCACCTCAATCGCAACCTCCCGCGATTCCGAAGTTCCAACAAGATTGGAAACAACATACCCGGACATCAACCACTTGTCCCCTAACCAGTTTAACTCTATCTGAGATCCACTCCTGAACCACAGATACCGAACATATGCCCATTACGACGGATGTGACTCAGCGTCATCTCAATCACCAGCACCAGCATCAGCACGAGTACCAGCACCAACGCATTATCACCTGCACTAGTATCAGCACACAGGCATCCATACTAGTAGCAACACACTAACACCAGTATCAGTATCAGCACACCGTGTGCAAACTGACAACCCTGGATCTCCACTCATACCGAGCGACAACCCCGTACCTCTACTCGAATAGGAGAAACTCTGCCTCCCTCGTACCCGACAACTCTGGGTACAGTCACCCTGATAACGCATACGTGAAAAGGAAACGTCACCTGAACGTCACCGATTCCCAACAGCCATAACTACGACCACACTAGGTAGTAGCGCCTGCCACAAACTCATGCAGACCTAACTACCAGACATCGCTATTGAGATTCGCATCCAACGGAATCAACCGCTTGTATTAACCACTCTGGATCCCACTCAGGGATTCCATCGACAAGTACCAACCCTGGTAACTTGTCCAACAATCTCTAACCTGTCGTAACTCGACTAAACCGATGTCGTCTACCAGGTCATCCACGACCTTAGTTGCACCAAACCACAACTAAGTAGCACGACAACCAAGTAGGTCTAACCAATAAGTACAACCTCGACTGCAGAGTGCAGTCCCAACACAACTGACATGACTAAACCGACTAAGGCAGGGTTCCACAATCACATCTAGGGTCAATATGAACCCAACTGCAAGCTACCAACTGCAGAAAGCAGTAAAATAAACAACCTGACCGACTCCGCGGTCTTGACATCGTAAAGACGTCAATCCAACTAGGCTTCCTCGAATCCGACTGCTAACTGCCGACTGTTGTAAATCCATCTAACTCAACCATATCCGAACATCGGATGGTCATAATTCCCAACCAGTCGTCGGAACCGATCCTACGACATCGTGGAAGACAATCCCAACTAATCGTCTCACGATCAAAACTCGAAAATACCGTTTACGTTCATCCATTCATAGGGTCCCACTCTGCCAACCCTGACAGACCTATGGCAACCCCGGCATCAAATGCCGAACCAAGGCATGCCAGTCCTACTAACTATCGTACCGGCACCACAACATCAGGTTGACCACGAACTGTAGCCCATTGAAATATCACATCCTCGACCTGTGTACATACTCCAAGAGCTACACGGTTGCTCGAATAGAGACAACCCCGCTCTAATAAGCATCCTACGAGCAATCCTATGCTCTGATACCACGCTGACAGGACCTATCCCAATCCCCCCGGGATTAGTGCGGGATGACCCTGCTCCCGTCAGACACGAAGTGTCAGACAAGGGATATTTCCGACCTTTGCCCTCCCCGGCTATCAGAGTATGCCAGGATCCGGAGGAGGTATGTGATATCTCGGTCTCTGCTACAGTCCACATCCGATGTCAACCTGAAGGGCAGTCAAAACATTAAAAGCTGTGAGTGGACAAAACAAGAGTTTATAAAATATTTCATAAAAGACATTTGTACCCTTCACTAAAAAGCATGCATGCATTCGAAAACCATTTATCCGAAATAAACCATATGTGGGAACTAAGCCCAAAACCAAGATTGAAAGAAACATAATGAAAATGACTATACAGGCCACTGTCCAAATCCATAAGGGACTCGACCCAAATCATAAGAAACCAACCATACGGGCTACTGCCCAAAACCTGTGTAAACACACATCATATATCATATCATATAGCATACATCATATATACATATAATTCACACAACCAATCTTGTCACGGTTTCCAAAGCTACGCGCGTGCTACCCAGGTCTCAATCCGAGTCTTCTCAAAGTCAAGATCAATGTCCGTAGACCACTGACCCTACCCGACGTAATAGTAATCATAGCCTTCCTAAGAGTAAGGAACCCAACTGGGGGGTGACTCCACTCAGTCGGTGCTCCGTGACTACTCCAGGGTCCACCCAGGCCAACGACCCTCCCCGGAGGAGATAATAGAACAAGTAAAGGAAGGTATATGAACATATATATATATATATATATATACATAACATAAACGTTCATGCCGGGTTCCCTTGAACCGTCATGATCCATAATATCCATTAAACAGGGTTCATGCCGGTTCCCATAAACCGTCATGAACCAGAATGACCTGACAAAGGTTCATGCCGGTTCCCATAAACCGTAATGAACCGGGAAATCCATTTAAGGTTCCGTGACCTGAAATCAAAACCGTAAAGTAACCTGGGTCTCGTGCCCGAACATAGGACATCAGCTGGGCACCGTGCCCGATATCTGAGGTCATATGCCCAAGAAAAAACCAAATGGGTCTCATACCCGAGTTTATCCTTTTGAAATCCAAAACCTTTTCATTAAAACCAAATATGAAATACAGACCCGTATAAGCACCGTATAAGGTCGAAACCTCGAAATACGTGCTTATACGTAACCACATATAAATGCACCCATGGCATCATCAAACAAGTAATAAAACATATAATAAACATTTATGCATGCACCAATTTAGAAAACAAGGTCCACTCACAGACCGTCTGAGCTGCCGCCTGGATTTGCATGCCAAACGGCTCCCCGAGCCGATCACCATCACGGGACTCCTGAACCTTTCCATATTTCAATAGAAGGTTACTAACTACTTAATTAACCTCCTACCAAAGCCCCGTAATTTTTCCGAACTTTTAACTATTTTTAAAACCAAACCTAAACCTTCGGACAGCCCGAAACCTATCGAAACGATATCCGATTGACACGAAACCAGTCCCAAAATGTTCGTTACATCGAATAGATGATTTCACATGTTGGAACCTTCCCCAAATTCCCTGTCACGCTCCCTCACGCGCCCTGGCAGTGCACTGCGCGTGGGCCTCACGCGCCACTGCACAGTGCGTCTTCTTCCTCGCGCAGCCGGTCTGAACCGGCCGGTTCGCCTGCAACTGGACCGGCGTAACCGGTCCAGGCCTCCTTCTCCCTCAATTTTGGTCCGTTTGCATGCATTTCAATTCCTAAATTCCTATTTCTTCATTTCCTATCTATTCCAATTAACAAAACGACCTAAAACCGATTAAAACCCGTGAACCCATTTTGAACCATACGGTTCAAACTTCCCCGATCAACCTCCACGGCGTCCCAGCCGTTAACCACCACCAAAACCCTCTTAAAACCTTCCTAGCATCCTAATAATCATTCCCTAATCATTCAAAACCAACCATAATGCTCAAATCGAAAAATAAGGAAAAATGGGCCTAACCTTGCAATCGGGTCCGTTTTGGCTTCCACCGCCGTGCACGGCGGCCCAGCCACCGTCCTATGCTCCCTCAACCTCTCTCTCACTCTCTGGGTCTCAGTTATGATCAAGGGAAGGTTTGGGATTGGTTTAAGGGGGTGGGGTGAGATCGGGTTTAGTTGTGTAGGGAGAAAGGAAAAATGATCGATGCACGGGGAAGATGCATGAACATGTGTGGGCTGTGCAATGGATGGGTGACACTTGTCACTCATCCATTGGGCCTCCATAAATATCTGGGCCCCATAAAAGTCCAAAAGTTAACTCGTTTCGTAATTCGTGCAATAGTGCACTTGAACTTCCGTGAACGGTAACTTCGCCGTCGAACGTCCGAATTCGACGTGCCGCCTGTCTATGGATTCGTATCGTCCTTATCTACGTAACGGTCTTCGGCCCTGGGCCATCGGACCTCCCGGTCAAAAAGTCAACATTTGACCCCATTTAACCAAAATTACCAAAATGCCCCTAAACTTCCGAACGTCATAACTTCCTCCTCGAATGTCGGAATTGAACGTGCCACCTGTCTATGAACTCGTGACGTCACGAAATACGTCACGGTCATCGGTCAAAATCCATTTGACCGCCCGAACGAAAAGTCAACGTTTTGCCACGACTAGGGGCAAAACGGTCATTTTGCATCGTTCGTCCGATTTCGCTAAACTAATCACGGATTAGCCTCACTAATCGTGATTAGTCACTAATATAATCTAGGAATTTGGAATGGGTAGTTACACCCAGGTTCAGTCTCATCTGAGAAAAAAACACACCACAAAAATAATTCACAAAGTCAGCCACCGTACTTTTACAAAATTCTTTACTTAAAACCAAGTCTGGTGTTTCTCGAGCAGGGCCTGAGCCCAAAACATCATTTCCACAAATAAATCGTAAAACGGTGTCTGGAGGCACCGTTTTTGTTGGGTGTCAGGGCCTTGGGAGGGGGACGTGAGCATGATCCTGGTGAGGATTCCCAGCTACTTTCAATCTGGAGGGTTCTGCCTTATGTTCGGCCGATGGCCATCGTTTGGTAGCTCGGTCCACCGAGACGGGGTCTGATATTATCTGTTTATTTTGCAGGTCCGTCGAAGGCAATGGTGACAGCGGAGGACTGGGAAGCGTGTAACCTGGTTCGGGAGAAGTTGTCCGACCTAGAGCGTAGTCACTGTGTTCTGAAGTTACCGGCCAATCTGGTTACTGTAGGCTTGATCGTCCCGCCCGGTAAGTGCTATGAGTTTAAGTGACGTGTGTGGGGTGTCGAGTGTCTAATGCTCATTTCTTTTGCAGTTCATCCACAGGTTGAGCAAGCTGCCAACAAGAAGATGAGTGAAGTAGTTGCCAAGAACGCTCCCACTGTCGACGGCAAGGGCAAGGAACCCGAGGTGGCTCCCTAGTTGGCGCGGAGGCAAAAATCCGTTGCCCAGAAGCCGAAGAGGACCGGTCGAGAGGAGCCCCCCCAAAGGTCGAATGTGTGTGGCCAACCAGACGGGCTTCAGAAGCGGACTAGGCCCGAACCAAGGTAGGGGGTGACGTGAAGAGTCCATTGGTCGGCATGAAGCGGCCCGTCATTAGGGATTTGGAACAAGCCCGTGAACCTCGCCAGAAGCTGATGGAGGCTCGACAAAGGTAGTCTCCCCCGGCGGCGGATGTGTCGGAGAATGAGAGTGCTGAACACCGCCGGAAGAGAGAAGCTGGGCTAAAAACGGTGGAGGCATCGTAGGAGAAGGCGAAGGAGCTAAGGGTGGAAATGCTGCACCCGACGAAGGAGTGGGTGCCGGTCGGTGGCCTAGGCATTTCCTCTGTGTTTGCCGAGCCGCTGGAGACTTGCGAGGTCATCCAGTCCGCCAAGGCCGGAGAAGGGTGGGTGTCGGTCACGGACCAGGTTCACAAGTCTTTGGCGCCAGTGGCTAACACCTTCGTACTGGGTTCGCAGGTGACTCCGGCGGAGATTGAGGAGATCGGCACTAGCTCTCACCCGGGTCGGTTTGCAGCCGTGCTTGCCGAGCAAGCCCACGTAAGAACGATCATTGGCTATTTTAGATATTTATTATTTTTATTTTTATTTATTATTAATTTTTTTTAACTGATAAGTGTTTCGTCTTTGGCAGTGCTTTGGGCAGACATATGTTGCTCTGCAAAAAGCCATTCGGCATATGCAAAGGGGGAGCCCGAGCGGAACTCGGCACGGCAGCTGGAAGAGCGGCTGCGGGCGCAGGAGCTGGAGAGCCAGACCGCTCGGGGTGCTGTATCACCTCGACTTGGCGCTGGCCGAAGTGGAAGATGATTGCGTACATCGGGTGTTGTATTTTAATCCGGGTGTCACCCTCAACTTCCCATGGCTGGATGAGCCCCTAGCCCTGACTAAAACTTTTACCCTGGAGAGCCAAGACAATGACAGTGCTGCACTGCGATCACACGCACCGATCGGCGAAGGCGAGACGCTGACTAGCGGGGTAAAGGGTGCGGGCGCTGCTTCTTCCGGGCAAGCCCAAGGGGTGGACGAGGATGTGGAGGTGGTGGATGCGTGAGTGGCCTAGTTTTCTTTTTTTTTGTTTTTGTTTTTGTTTTTTTTTTGGGTAATCCGGGGATTGCCCCGTGTAACATGTACTTGAATAAGAAATGGAATGCCTATTTGAGATTCAGTTATGCGTTGAATTCTGCCGTGCAAAATTTTGTTGTTTGTTTGTTTGTTTTTTTTTTATAACTTCCGACAGGCAAGTACTTGGCCATTTATCTTTGTTCTGTTTGCCAACTTTTTAGGCTAGGCATGCCGATCCACAGTGGTTGGGCTAGTGGTTATCGCAACGTTTAGTAGGGCTGGAAAGGAATAGCTTGTGGGTCAAAACTAGTGTTGCCCGTAGTGTAAATGTGGGATTGTTGATAGAGGAGATGTTTGAGCGAATAACGAAGGGGAAGAGTGCGTGTTCTTGACGGCATGGTATGTAGATGCCGTTAGGGTACGTTGTGGGTGCCGGTCAACAAGCTGTAGTAATCACTCAATTTAGTGTAAATGCAAAATTTGATATTTAAACAAAGAATAGAACGTTTTTCAGAAAGGCAAGCTCGACTGGAGATAGCCAAATCGAGTACAAAAAGTCCTAAAACAAAGTACATGGGGAAAGTATTTAGTTGTAGAATAACTTGAGATGATCCGCATGCCATGGGTGTGCAAAGGAATGACCATCCGTAGTCTGTAGCTCGTAAGTCCCTGGACGACAAATGCGAGTAATGAGGTAGGGGCCTTCCCACGTGGGCCCGAGGGTTCCATCATCGCGGTCTTTAGTGGTCAGGCTGACCTTTCAGAGGACCCAGTTGCAGACCCGAAAACTGTGTTCTTGAACCCGGGAGTTGTAGTAGCGAGCAATTCGCTGCTTGTGTGCCATGTTGCGAAGATTGGCTTGGTCACGGCTTTCCTCGATGAAGTTGAAGTTTTGCGTCAGGAGCTCCGTATTCTCTTGTGGGTCGTATGATAATACCCGGTAAGATGTTTCCCCAATTTCCACTGGGACGACAGCTTCTGTCTCAAAAGTCATGTCAAAGGGTGTTTCCTTAGTTGGGGTCTGGTAGGATGTCCTATAGGACCATAGAACGTCAGACAGGAGGTCAGACCACTGGCCCTTTGGGGTGTCATGTATCCTAGCCTTGAGATTGTGGTTGATAAGTTTGTTTACGACTTCAACCTGTCTGTTAGCTTGAGGATGCACAACTGAGGCGAAGCAAAGCTTGATACCATAAACACCACAGAAGTGTCGGAAGCGAGTAGAGTCGAACTGAGTACCATTATCCATCACGATCATATGCGGGATACCGAAATGACAGATGATGTTCTAGTAGACGAAGCTCTCGATCTGGGTGGCCGTGATTGTCTTGAATGGCTTGGCCTCGGCCCATTTAGTGAAGTAATCTACAGCAACGACCGCGTGCTCGACTCCGCCCTTCCCTCGTGGCATGGGGCCGATCAAGTCTAGGGCCCATTGGAAGAAGGGTCAGGGGCTGAGCATGGGGGTTAGGCGCTCAGCAGGAGAATGGGGGATATGTGCGCATCACTAGCATGGGGTGCACCGTTGGGTTATTTCCATGGAGTCTGTGCGCATTGTGGGCGAGTAATAGCCTTTCCGAAAAGCCTTATGTGCAAGGGACCTAGGTCCGGAATGATTGCCATAGATTCCTTGGTGAATTTCCTTGAGGACCGCAATGCCCCGGTCAGTGGGGAGACATTTTAGGAGTGGGGCGTCGAACCCCCGGCGATATAAATGGCAATGTGCCATAGTGTATCGCGCAGACTGGCGCTGGATGCGCCGAGCCTCATTACGGTTTGGTGGGAGCTCGGCGGTGGTGAGGTATCGTATGATAGGATCCATCCAGGAGGGATCGCGAGCCATGATCAAGACTAGGTGCTCGCTGGTGCTTGGGGATGCAAGAAGCTCGAAGGGGATGTGGCAGCCTACCTTGTTGTCAATGTAAGAGGCCAAATGGGCCAGGGCATCAGCATGGCTGTTCTCGGAGCGCGGTATCTGGGTGATTTCGTAGCCCTGAAAAATGGCGGAGTAGGGTCCAAGATTTAGCTAGGTATCGGGTCATGGAGGCGTCCTTAGCATCGTAAAGGTTATTGATCTGGCGTACAATGAGTTGTGAGTCGCTGTAAATCTGCAGTTGTTGAGCTTGTAGATCTGCGGCCAACCGGAGACCAGTGAGGAGGGCTTCGCATTCTGCTTCATTGTTGGAAGCCCTGAAGCTAAAACGCAGTGCGTACTCTAGCTTCTCTTGGGTTGGTGTACTGAGCACCAGGCCAGTACTGGAACCATTATGACAGGAGGACCCGTCCACATCAAGTGTCCAAGTGGGTTTGGTTGGGTCCATGGTGGACGGGGGTGATGGCTTGCAGAAGGATGCGGCGGGTGACACATTGTTCGGATCAAAAGTTTCGAGCATGTGCAACGTCGTATTGTAAGTAAATTCTGAGAGGAAGTCGGCGACGACCTGCCCCTTTTCTTCTGGCCGAGGGGAAAAAGTGATCTCGAACTCACTGAGCTCAACCGCCCACTTGATGAGCCGCTCGGAAGTGTCAGGCTTTTGGAGGACCTGCCGGAGAGGTTTGTTAGTGAGGACTAACATGGGGTGTGCTTGGAAGGATGGGCAGAGGCACCGGATCGTCACGATGAGGGCTATGGACAACTTCTCGAGGTCGTTGTACCGGGTTTCCACATCTTGGAATGCTTTGCTGACATAGTACACTGGAAACTCGGCGCCGTCCCGATTTGCTACGAGGACAGAGCTAACGACCGATGTGGAGACGAAAAGGTAGACGGTGAGCCGTTCACTAGTCATAGGTCAGGTGAGCCGAGGAGCGGTGCTCATCTAAGTCTTTAGTGCTTCGAATGCGGCGTCGCATGCTTCATCCCAGTTGATGTGCTTGCCCCGTGTCTTCATGACTTTAAAAAATGGCAGGCACTTGTCGGTTGCCCCGAAGATGAACCGGGTGAGGGCTGCGATCCTGCCAGTAAGGGTTTGGACTTCCTTGAGTGTGCGTGGGGCTTCATATCGAGGATGGCATTAATTTTCTCGGGATTAGCCTCGATCCCACGTTGGCTAATCATGTACCTGAAGAATTTCCCGGAGCGGACGCCGAAAACGCACTTGGCCGGGTTGAGCCTCATTTGGTAATGTTTTAGTACATGGAACATTTTTGTGGAGATTTGGTAAATGGTCGTTGGCGGTCTTGCTCTTGACGAGCATATCATCCACATACAACTCCATGGTTTTTCCTATCTGGTCCGCAAACATGAAATTGACCAACCACTGGTAGGTGGCACTGGCGTTCTTTAACCCGAAGGGCATGACATTGTAGTAGTAAACCCCCAAATTAGTGCAAAAACTGGTGTGGATTTGGTCGTGGGGGTGCATTCTGATTTGGTTGTAGCCGAAGTACGCATCCATGAAGTTGAGAAGTTCGTTGCCGGTTGTGGCATCGACTAAGAGATCGATCTTGGGCAGAGGGAAGCTATCCTTTGGACATGCCCTGTTGAGGTCTGTAAAGTCGATGCACATCCGCTAGGACCGGGAAGGTTTTTTGACTAGGACGACGTTTGCGACCCATGTGGCGTAAATAGCTTTGTGCACAAAATGAATTGTGCTAAGCCTGACGATCTTTTTCTGCATGGAGAGTTGTCGCTTTGCGTCGTAAGTCCACTGCTTTTACGTGACGGGTTTGAAAGATGTATTGATGGTATGGCGGTGGCAGATGACATCGGTGGATATGCTGGACATGTCGGCGTAGGACCAAGAAAAGACATCGTTGTTGTCCCGGAGGAACTAGATGAGTTGCACCCTGATTTATTGAGTGATTGCGCTTCCGATTTTCACTTGTCGCTCGGGGTGCTGTGGGCAGAGAGTGATCAACTCCGTGTCCTCCACGGGTTATGGCTGCGAGACGGCGGAGAGGCTTCTCTGGGGGGACATGCACAGATTTGGTTGAGGAGCTTAGAGTCGATGGGGTCAGCCTCGTAAGCAGCCTCTGCGACGACCATGGTTTCTCGTTTCTCGCACGGGTTGAACTTAGTCAGGGCAGTTTGATAGCAAGTGCGGGCAGATTGCTGATTACCGCAGACCTAGCCGGTGCCCATGATGGTAGGGAACTTCATGAGAAGGGACCGAGTAGAGATAACGTCGCTAAGCTGATTGAGGAGTCCCCTGCCCAAAATAAAGTTATAGGCCGTGGGGAAATCGACCACAAGGAAAGTGGTGATAGCCATCGTGATCCTGGGCGTGCTTCCCAGAGAGATGGGTAAGGAGATGGTGCCAAGGGGCATAACAGAATCGCCCGAGAAACTGAGCAGCGGGGAACCAGCGTGGGTGAGGCTCATGGGGTTGATGCCCAACTGGTTGAAAGTTTCCATGAAGAGTACGTTCACGGAGCTGCCAGTGTCCATTAAGATCCGCCCGACGTCGAAATTGGCTATCTGTGCTCGGATGATTAATGGGTCGTCGTGGGGAAAAATGACCCCCCGTCCTTCTTCTTCGGTGAAGGTGATGGGCGTCCATCCTGCTCGTGCGACCTTGGCGGTACGCGCATTCTCGATGTTGATGATTTGGTGGTTGGATGTCGTAACTCGCAGGAAGCTTTTCTTTGTGCGGTTGGAGGTGTAAGAGGAAGAAATGGTCGGGCCACCACTGATTATGTTGATTTGTAGCATACTTTACGCTGGGCGCGCATGCTGGAGGAACTGGTTGATCTTCCCTTCCTATACGAGTGCCTCCATGATGTCACAGAAGGCCACACATTCGTCGATGGTGTGGCCGTTCAACTTGTGGTATTGGCAGTATAGGTTGGATTGGATGCCCAGACGAGGGCCTAGTGGTCGCGCTCACGGCTTGGGTATGTGAGCTAGTAGGACGGAAACGATGTTCCCACAGACGGCGCCAATTGTTTGATCTAGAAATGGACCAACTTGATGAGACCCACTAGGGGATCTAGGACCAGCCACGTGATGCTTTGGGCTCGCTGAGGACGTTCCCGTTTGACAGAGATCCTGCAAAGAGACTTGACACTGGTGTGGTGTCCGCCGAAGGGACTCCGATGCCTAAGTTAGTATCTGCATGCCGAAGGGCATGGAAATAATAGTAATCTGAATGGGCTCTCAGTCTTACCTTTGTGAAGGGTTTCAAGGTATTTATAGTAGCCATAACTGCGGTAGTTGGGCTATTGTTTGGGAGCAGGTTCTGCTTTGTGGTTGAGGATCGCCTGGTGATCCCTGGACATCCGGGGGAGGCGCCAGCTGGTGTCCAACCTGCCCTTGTCAGGGATTGGTTGTGGCAGAGTTGGTGTTAGGTGGCTGTTGTAGCTAGCTGGTGCTTGTGTTTTAGCAGGTGCCAAATGGTAGGCCTGTAGGGAATGTCGATCGACTCTCCACGATTGTGGGGGTGCCGAGCTGGGTATTAGTTGGCATCTGTTTTGTCTTGGAGGTTCCTGTGCTCAGAGGGTGATCTGTCGGTATGGTATCAACAACTATGCATGTTTCATAGTTATGAAATAAATGTCCACTCACACACTGCCCAAGCAGTTCGATTGCGGTTCACGGCGGTTCACAATTCCTTCTCTGTTTTTCAGTGTTTTTCTCACCTTCTTACAAACTTCTCACTCAGTCCTTCACCCAACCTCACTCACAAAAGTCACAAGCAAGCCCCTGATCACTCACTCACTAACATAAGGAACCCACACACGATTCATTCACTGAAAATGGACGATCTGTTTACTATCTCTGTTTTCTCTCATCTGATCGATTAAGCCCAATTTTCAAAACAGCCAACCGTGTGAGACTTGGATAGAAGCCACTGGAGAGTGGACATGTGTCCTCATCTCTGTGGTTTCCAGCCAAAATATCCAATCCTCCAAGCCCAGGTGTCCTCATCTGATTGCTCTCATAATTCAAGCTGCCAAAAGACCATTTTGCCTCTTACTGTCCAAATTACCATTTTACCCCTCACATACTTAGATCCATAATTTAACCGTCCGACGTCTGATGACGGTGTACCACCTGTCGTTGTACTCAGGAAATTGAGACCCACCTAACGGTCCTCGAATTGCATGAAGAATACTTGTCGTGTAAAAAGTCAACAAATTTCCCCTTTTAACCAAATTACCAAAATATCATTGACCTTCCGAACATCATAACTTCTTCCTCAATTGTCGGAATCGGACGTGCCACCTGTCTATGAACTCGTGACGTCCCGAACTACGTCACGGTCATCGATCAAAGTCTATTTGACAGCCTGAAAGAAAAGTCAACATTTTTGCCCATTCTAGGGGCAAAATTGTCATTTCGCACCATCCGTTCGGAAGCATCCAACTAATCACTGATTAACTTCACTAATCCGTCATTAACCACTAATCTAATCCCGATTTCTAGGATGGTCGTTACGCAGGACACGTGCCTTGAAGGCATAGTTAGAAATACCACATCGCCCGTGGGGATCTGTATGCGCCTTATATGTGTGGGCGCACATCTATCCAACAGGAGGCCTTTGGGAGTTCACTGACATTGGATTCTTGGGGAATGCCAAAGTTAAGCGAGTAAGGGCTGGTGCAATCCCATGATGTGTGACCCACTGGGATGTTGCACGTGACCTCCCGAGAACAAAACCGTGATGGCTGGGCCCAAAACGGACAATATCCTGTTGTAGAAAGTAAAGTCATGAAAATTTGGTATTAGAGCCCAACCCCAGTTGAAATTGAGTGTGCTAGCAAAGGACGTTGGGCCCCAAGGGGGTGGATTGTGAGGACCCGTGCCTTGAAGGCATGGTTAGCAATCTCACATCGCGAGTGAGGATTTGGGGGATGCGCCATATAAATGTGGGCGCGCATCTATCCAACATGACAGGATGGCTGACCCACTTAAAAGTTGCACGTGAGCTCTCGAGAACAAAATCGTGAAGGCTAGGCCCAAAGCGGATAATATTCTGTTGGAGAAGGTCGAGTCATGACATTGATGGCTCACGTGGGCTGTATATCAAGGATGGCCTTGATCTTCTCTAGGCTGGCTTTGATTCCCCCCTGGCTGATCATGTAGCCGAGAAATTTTTCAAAGCTGACTTCGAAAACACATTTAGTTGGATTGAGCTGCATCCTGTACTATTTGATCACCTCAAACATCTTGGAGAGATTGTGAACATGGTTGGTAGCGGTCTTGCATTTGACCAGCATGCCACCGATGTAAACTTCCATGGCCTTCCCAATTTGGTCGGTAAACATGAAGTTTACCAAGAACTGGTAAGTCGCCCCTACATTCTTTAGTCCGAATAGCATAACATTGTAGCGACCTACATTCTTTAAGCCGAACGACATAACGTTGTAGCAATAGACACCAAGGTTGGTGTAGAAGCTTGTATGGATTTGATCACTTGGATGCATGAGGATATGATTGTACCTAGAGTAAGCATCCATGAAGCTGAGTAGTTTGTGAGATCATTTTTGGGAAGTGGAAAACTATCCTTCGGGCATGCGCGGTTAAGATTGGTGAAATCAATGTACATTCTCCACGCCTATGAAGGCTTCTTAACTAGAACCATATTTGTGACCTAGGCGGCATATATAGCTTTCCATATAACGTGGATCATACTGAGCTTGGTGCTCTCCTCCTACATAGCCAATTATCGTTCTGCATTATAGGTTCGTTGTTTCTGAGTGACTGGCTTGAAAGAAGGCTTGATGGCAAGCCTGTGGAAGATGAAATCCGTGGATATTTTTGGCATATCAACTTTAGAAGAAGCAAACACTTCATTGTTTTCCCTGAGGAAGTGGATGAGATCATCTCGTCTCCTACCATAAATGGGTGTTGATTCAGACCTAGCAATCTGGATGGTCTTGGTGAAGAAACATTGACTCAGTCTCCTCAATTAGGTGAAGAGTTTGAACATAAGACATATTGCATAGGTCCTTCCGAGGAATGGCTTAGATCTATCGCTTGAGTTTCCACTTGATTGGGTCTATCTCATATGTCTTTTTTGTGACGATCATAGTTTCTTTGCTGGTGAACGGATTGGTAGAGAGATAGTGTCGATCAGCATGACTTAGACGCATGAGAAACTCAACAATGGGGTGACTTACCTATTCAACTCATTTTGTTGATGCCAAGCCGATTGAATTCCTTCATGAAGAATACATTGATGGAGCTTCTAATGTCGACAAGAATTTGTCCGATGTCAGAGTTGGAAATATGGGCCTGGATGATCAGAGGGTCGTCGTGAAGGAAGATGGTGCCTCACTCTTCCTCTTCAGAGAAGGTGATAGCTTCCCAGGCCACCCTGTTGATCTTTTGTGCTCTTTCAGATTCAATGTTGAAGAGCTGGCGATTGGATTGGGCTATTTGGAGGAATACTTTCTTTTCTTGATTAGACATGTATGAGGAAGAAATCTTTGGTCCACCACTAATGGTGTTGATCTGCAGGATTTTCATTGGTCGCGGGGCCTTTTTTAGAAATTGGGCGATTTTCCAATCATGAACCAGTCCTTCCACAATGTCGCAGAAGGTCATGCATTCGTCAATGAAGTGGCCACTGAACATGTGGCATTGGCGGTAGTGGTTGGGATGAAGAAGTAGCCGGATGTTTGTAGGCCGAGCCTTAGGTTTCTTAATCATATTCTCCACATTTAGAAGTAAGTTCTCTAAGGAATTATTGAGAATGCTGTAAGTTTCGTACCTAGGTATTAGACCTCGTTGGTGGTTTCCATGGGGAGCTTGATTGTGTCTTCTGTACATGGTTGTCATATCGTCTGCCCTTCCCACCTTTGTGATTGGTGTCATAAGGGCCCTTCCTCTTTCCTGAGTAAGAGTTGTGCTCATAGGCTCGGTTGCATTGTTCAGCCTCGTATTGCAATTTGTCTGATTGAGCAGGTTGAGAAGCGGGGTAGATGGTGCCATCATGTTGTTTCTTCTCCGAGGTGAAATGTTAAAAAATTCAGCCTTTGCATGGACAATAGCTTGTTTCATTAACTCGTTGTAGTATTTCCAACCCATGGTGAAGGCTTGGTACTTGAATGATGAGTCCTTGAGGCTGCTATGGAATGATCGAAAGGTCGCCTTACTGTTAATCTTCTGACATTTAGGATATTCATGGTTGAATCAGGTGGCATACTTCTATGCAGTCTCCCCATGTCGAAGAGATCCCAGATCTTCTGACATTAAGCAGCCTGTAGAACCATTAGTTGGTATTTTCTAGTTATCAGAGTCAAGACTTGGAAGATCCAATGAGGCAAAGAAAGGGGGAGAGGGGATGAAAACACTTAGAACATAAATTAAGTGGTTGCAATGAAGATGGAATTAAATGTGCGTTAAGTAAATCATCCCTAAACTAAGCCATGAGCCAGCGTTGGTCGACTGATATCATCCACTAATATGAACATCCGTTGGAAATCATACCAAGGGTGTTGGAAAAGCAATAAAAAGATATGATGATGTCGAGGATGAATTTGTGAGGTTGTGAGGATGTGAGGCTCTCAAAAGACTGATTGAAGGCAGCCGCAGTGAGAATGATGATCTTCAAACAAGTAAAGGAAACTTAGTCGGAAAGTAGTGTATGAAGGTCGGGAAATCTCCAAATGCGAGCTTGGGTTGGAAGTCAGATTGGATTGAAGGCTTTTAAGAGGAGTTGAGAGAGAAGAACTGCGTCCAGAACTAGGTCGAGGATATAGATTTTTCCAAGAAGGCTAGCTTTTGAGTAACAAAGAAAACTTTTGAGGGTTTTGCAGTTGTTGTAATTTATTAAGTTTGATCAGCTATATTTGTTTGAATTGAGTTTGTTATTCTTTGAGAAGAGGTTTTCTTCTCCTTTTATAAGCGGTCTGGGGTAGTGGATGGTCGGCACGTGCATTCCTGCATGCATCTCAATTGCGACGACTTTGGCACTAGTCCCCTTGTCACTTCTGACTGTTTTTGGCGCTGTGGCAAAGTTGTTTGTGACTCATTGCTCATGCTTCCCCATGTTCCAGCTATGGATACCTGTAACAACCCGTCCAGAGTTTGCGGGATTAATTCAGGATTAATTAAGGATTAACGTGACTAATCGGGGATTAATCGAGGATTGTTCGGACGGTCAGTGTAAAATGATGATTTTGCCCCTAAAATGGGCAAAAAGTTGACTTTTGACCTGGGAGGTCAAATGCATGAGGACCAAGGACTGTTAGTAGATCGAGACGTTACAAGTCCGTATACAGGCGGCACATGGAAATGAGGCGTTCGACTGGAAAGTTATGGTTCACGAAAGGAATCATGAACAATTCACAGATTGTTCGGTTTTTAAAAAGTTTGTTTTAGTGGGACCCAAATATCTGATTTTGGACCATAGGATAAGGGACACTTGTCACCCACCCTATGACCAATTTGATTTATTCATGCATCATCACTATCATTCATCATTCATCTTCATTTTTTCTTCATTTCCTTCCAAACCTGAACACCTATCACAACCATCATCTTCATCACTCTATCTTCCA
The DNA here is from genome assembly GCA_032719365.1 of Prinsepia uniflora. Lineage (NCBI taxonomy): Eukaryota > Viridiplantae > Streptophyta > Magnoliopsida > Rosales > Rosaceae > Prinsepia > Prinsepia uniflora. Next base: position 56,205,999 of record CM064865.1, read on the forward strand.
TTGTGAGACCATTTAAGGACAGGGAAAGTGAGAGAGAGGCTGAGGGAAATAGTACAACGAAAACAAGGTTAAAGCTGTGGGTTCAAAATTTAGGTTTTTGATTTTGATGGTTTTGATCATATCTAAGCTCATATTCATGTTCCTTGAGGTGAGGGGAGTTTGTTGAGCCAAGTTTGGGAAGGTTTGGACGTCGGAGGTGGCCAGAATAACGATTCGAAGTTTGGACGAGACTTTGGGAGGCCATATCTTCAAAACCAAGTACTTTCTTCAATTTCTGGGTTTAAAATTGGATTTCTGGGGTTAAGTTGATGAATTTACATAAATATAACGTCAAATTTAGTTGACAAATGAATGAGATATCGAGGTTTGAAATTTTGGCCTAAAATGGAGTTTTCCGATGTCTGGAGACGGCGGCACACGACGGCACCGGTCATGTTCTCCAGCGAGACTAGATCGAGTTAACTGGCCGAATTGACCCATTGACCAGCTGAGTTGACCCTTTGATCAACCGAGTTGACTCGTTGACTTGTTGACTTTGACCATTAATCGATGAAGTCAGCGTTGACTTTGACTAGCGTTTACCAGGGAACTTTGGTCCGTGTAGGGGCGTTTGGGCACATATTTCAAGGTGAGATCAATCCCATTTTAAAGGTTTCGATGACTTGGATCCAATGGTGGTGGTTTCGAGCCGATCAGAGATTGTTTGATAGGTCAAATTGAGGTTTTTAGCCTAGGGATGCGTGTTTGGGACACGTTGAATTTTCCGAAAGTTTTGAGGGTTCTTACTTAGGACTTATCTAGGTTGGTAGTGACCTTCAAGTATGTTTTGGAAAGGTCTGGATGACCTGGAGAGTTCAGTATAGCTGGAATGGCTTACGGCGCTGCTTGCAAGCGCGCATCAAGGACGGTCTATGAGTGGACATTTGCTTTCTAAATATGATCCATGCATAACTATTTTATATGTTTTAATTACATAAGTTGAGATGCCTTAAGTGCATATGATTATGGTGTTTTGATAATTTCGTATAACTGTGGCTTTGCACATATTTCAAGGATTTATGCTTTATGTTGTGGTTTTTATACGTGCTTATGGATTTAAATAATTTGAACAATGAAATGATCTCGAATTTGGAAACATTATTCCGAGCTTGAGGCCCAGTTGGTTTTAAGAGATATCGGGCTTGAAGCCAGTTGATTTTATGGTATCGGACATGAGTCCCAGTTATGGTTTACGAAATGAGATTTCGGGTTTGGAACCCTAATAAGATTTGGATTTGGATTTGGATTTGGGCTGAGACCCTAAATGGATTTGGACTTGGGAAGTTTTGTGGAAATGGTTTATGGAAGTTATACCTCGGGTTCAGACCCTGTTGAAATGGTTTGATTTATGGTTTTAAATATACCATCTGTAACGACCCGTCCCGAATTTCAGGATTAGATTAGTGACTAATCAAGGATTAGTGAGATTAATCTGTGATTAGTGGGGTACTTTCGGACGGACGGTGTGAAATAACGATTTTTCCCCTAGAATGGGCAAAACGTTGACTTTTCATTCAAGCAGTCAAATGGACTTTGTCTGATGACTGTGACGTAGTTCAGGACGTCACGAGTTCATAGACAGGTGGCACGTCCGATTTTGACATTTGAGGAAGAAGTTATGGCGTTCAGAAGTTCATGGGTATTTTGGTAATTTGGTTAAAAGGGGCAAATAGTTGACTTTTGACCTGGGAGATCCGATGGCCAAGGGCTGAGGACCGTTACATAGTTCGGGTTGATACGAATTCGTAGACAAGCGGCACGCTGAAATCGGTCTTCGAACGGGAGAGTTATGGTTCACAGAAGTTCAATTTTACTATGCACGCATTACGAGGCAGGGACACTTGGCGAAACATGATTGGTTGACTTTTCAGTGTGGGACCCTTGGATGAGTGACAAGTGACAAGTGTCACTCATCCTATTGCTCAATTACCCAAAAAGTGGATCTAAATGGTGATTGGTGGGATTAACATTAAAATAATGGTTTTGGATTATTTTATAATATCTTCACCTATCTCTCTCTTAATGTTAGCCCTTCATTTCCTCACTTCCCTCATCCTCACCGTCCCCTTATCTTAATTCTCCAAAAAAATCTCACCTTCCCTCCCCCCTTCAACCGTGCAAATATCTCCTTCATCCTTCATTTCAATTCTTCTTCAACCGAGAACAAACAAACACCATCACACCCCACTCCCCCAAAACCTCACCCAAAACTGATGACCCTTGAATGAATGTTGAAAAAGAGGCTGAGCTGAGGCTAGTAGGGCCACCGTGGAGAGCCGTCGTGGACGGTGGCCGTGGGCTCCATGCGCGGGTAAACTTTGGTTCAAAATTGGAATTAAGGGTTTTAGTGAGTATTGATCGATATTAATGAAAGAAACGTGTTTTGGAGGATAAAAGGAGCTTAAAGAACGTGAAGGCAAGGCTGGAGATGGCGTGGGTCGATGATGGAACGTGGTTGCAGGAAACGGGTTCGATAATGCGTTTGGAAGGTAACGTACAGACCCTCATTTCGTGTTTTGATTATGTAGTTAGACGAGAAACACTTAGACAAGAGTTTAGGAATTTAAAAGAGAAGGATTGGATTGAAAATGAACCAGTTTGGGCACTGAACCGGCTGCACCGGTCCGGTCCGGTTTGAACCAGCGAACCCGGTCGACGAGAGGTGACAGTGAACAGTAACTGGCGCGTGAGGGCGCGTGGTGGGTCCTATGGGGAATTATTCAACATGTGAATTAATCTATTCGATGTAAAAAAAATTTTGGGACTGGTTTCGTGTCAATCGGACACCGTCTCGATAATGTTCGGGACATCCGAAGGTTTAGGATCGAGTTTAAAAATAGTTAAAAATTTGGGAAAATTACGGAGCTTCAATGAGAGGTTAATGGTAGTTAGTAACCCTCTACATTTATTTGGATAGGTTTGGGAGTCCCGGTGACAACGATTAGCCCGATGAGGCTTACGACACCCAAATCGAGGCGGCAGCTTAGGATGGTCTGTGAGTGGACCTTGATTTCTAAACTGTGATGCATGCATAAATGTTTTATATGGTTTATAAACATGATTCTATGATGTTTATTTGGATATTGGTGAATTATATGGTTTCACGCTTTTCGAGGTGATTTACGTACTTGCACGTAAATCGAGATTTTCAGTTTTACACTGATTTTCCGTACTTATAGTTTTGGAAATAATTTCATGCAATGGTTTTGAATTTGAAAAGGTAAACTCGGGTTCTAGACCCATTTGTTTTGGAAACCCTCGAACTCGAAGTCCCATTTAGTTACGTTCACGGGGCCAGAGGCCCAATTGGTTCTTAAATCGATTTCGTACTTGGAAATATGGACCGGGCATGAGACCCATTTGATTTACGAACTCTTGGACTTGAAGTCCATTTGATTTAACAAAGAATCGAGCCGAAGGCCAAGTTGATTTACGTATCGGGCTCGAGGCCCAATTGGTTTATGAATCAGGCTCGGAGCCCAGTTGACTCACGTATTGGGCACAAGGCCCATTTGGTTTACGATATTGGGCACGAGGTCCATTTGGTTTACGAATTCGGGCACCAGGCCCAGTTGTTTTACGATTCAGGCCGGAGACCTAGTTTGTATGTGGATTCGGGCTTAGGGCCCAATTATGTTTTAAATTGTGATTTCGGGTCGGGGATCCATAAATGGATTTATGGTTCATGACGGTTTATGGAGACCGACATGAACCCTTAAAAGGTTTTTATGGCTTATGGCGGTTTATGGGGACCGGCATGAACCCTTGAAAGGTTTTAAGAATGATTTCAAATGGTTTTTCATATACCATCCTTTATATATTAATTGTCTTCTCCGGGGAGGGTCGTTGGCCTGGGTGGACCTCGGAGTAGTCACTGAGCACTGACTGAGTGGAGTCGCCCCCGTTGGGTTCCTTACTCTCAGGAAGGCTATAGATTATAACCCCCAGGGAGGGTCATTGATCTACGAACATTGAACTGGGTGGACCCTGGGAAGACTTGGGCTTTGAGACCCCAGGTAGCACGCGCGTAGCTCTAGATACCGTGACAGGATTGGTTATATGAAATATATGGATAAACATGATTTCTTGGTTTTACGAAATTTTGTTTTATGATTGATAAATGGATTTGGGCGGAGATCCCACATATGTTTACTATGCTATGGTTTTCTGTAAATGGTTTTGGGTAGGGTCCCGTATGGATGTGGTTGTTTCAACGTATGTGATTGGATAAATGGTTTTGCTATGCATGCGTGCTTTTTAGTGAAGGGCATAAAGGTCTTTTATGAAATATGTTTTATCAACTCTTTTATTTTTGTCCACTCACAGTCTTTCTGTTTTCAATGCCCTTCAGGTTGAATACGGTGCAGACTATAGCAGAGACCGAGACATCACATACCTCCTCCGGATCCTGGCGTACTCTGGAAGCAGGAAGGCTTAAGATTTAATTTTTCCTGGTCTGACACTTCGTGTCAGACGGGATCAGGAGCGTTCCTCGTTAATCCCGGGGGGATTGGGACGGGTCCTGACACCATCCTTATGAGTGGATTGTCTCCTCCAGGCGTCAGGGATTGATACGCAAAAACTAAGCATTAAAGTAAACACAAAATTACACTCAACACTTTAATAAAAACATATGCAAATTAAAACCCTTTTTTGTAGATTGTAGTATTGATAAGTAGGGATCGTTCTTCACCGAGAATTGAGGGTACCTAAGTATGATTATCGTTTGATTAATTAATTAGGGGGTAGTTGGTTGTTTCTATTATTCTAAGTGATTAACTAATCTAAGCTAACATAATCTATTATTTACATGGTCAACTCATCTTTAAACCTATATCATTCATGAATTCTATTAACTTCAACCTTTGAAATCCTCTAATTCTAGCCTTACGAGTTATTTGCATATTATCTTAAGTAGGTGCTCGGGGACAACCTGACATACACTTTCAATAAATTAGACTCGGGGACAGCCCGACATATCTAATCAAATATTAAGCACAAACATACAATCATAACAAAAACTAGAATCGTAAAACACATAGAATATTGAAGCAATACAAATCATAAAATCAAGAATAATATTATAAATTAGTTCATAAACCATAACTATAAGGTAAAAAGGTCGTGTTACACTTTTTCTCTCTGGGACACCCTATGGATACGAAGTGATTGGGCACCCTAGTTGTCGGCTTTGCCTGTGGAGGATCAGGCCATTATGCTTGTGATTGTCCATCTCTAGCTGGGGGTAACAATGCAGGAGGAAACAGTGTGGTTCAGAATTCGACTTCTAACACTACCAGAGGCAGAGGATAGGGCGGAGCTCACAGTGATGATCGTGGAGCATGTGGACGCGAACAGACTTCTGGACCTCGAGCTTGAGTGTTTGCGGTGACCCAGCAACAGGCTAGGGCAGCTCCTAGCATTGTCATATGTACTCTTAATATATCTAATCTTATTGTTCGTGTTTTGATCGATGCTGGGGCTACTCATTCTTGTATTTTGCGGAGTTGTGCGGGCATGTTAGATTGTGAGATATCAGCGTTGAAGAGTGAGATGGGTGTCGGTACACCTATGGGAGTTGTGTACGTGGTGAACCAAGTATTATAGAGATGTCTAGTGAAAGTGGAGGATGTAGAGCGTGATGGTTCGCTACTTGAAGTAATCTCCTCACTTACCGCCACCAAATTGCTACGGAAGGGTTGGTAAGGTTATCTCGCACATGTTGTGGAGTCACGGGGTGATACTTCGAAAGCCGAGGATATACCGGTGGTACTAGAGTTTCCAAATGTGTTTCCGGAAGATTTTCTTGGTTTACCACCCCATCGGGAGATCAAGTTCACGATTGAATTACTCCCGGGTACTCGACTTATATCACAAGCACCATACCGAATGACACCGGTAGAGTTGCGAGAGCTTCAGACTCAATTGCAGGAGTTGGTGGATCTGAGATCCATCCAACCGAGCAAGTCACCGTGGGGAGCACCAGTGTTATTCGTAAAAAAGAAGGAGGGGAGTCTCCGATTATGCGTAGATTACAGATAGCTCGAAAAATGCAACGGTAAGGAACCAGTACCCCTTACCCAGAATTGACGACCTATTCGACCAACTGCGGGGAGCACGGTACTTCTCCAAGATTGATCTATGATCGGGTTATCATCAGTTAAGGATCACTGAGAATGATGTTCCGAAGACTGTATTTCGGACTAGATACAGGCACTATTAGTTTTTGGTGATACCGTTTGGACAGACAAATGAACCAGCTGCATTCATGGATTTGATGAATAGAGTTTTTTGATCGTATTTGGACAAGTTCATGATCGTGTTCATCGAAGATATCCTAGTGTATTCCAGGAGTTCTAGAGCACATGAGAAGCATCTACGGTTGGTATTAGGGAAGCTGAGACAGAAGCAGTTATACGCTAAACTGAGTAAGTGTCAATTTTGGTTGAACAATATTGATTTTCCAGGACATGTCATTTCAGTTGACGGAATTAGTGTGGATCCCCAGAAGATCAAAGCTGTGACTAATTGGGAACGACCGACGATAGTGACCGAGGTACGGAGTTTTGTGGGTTTGGCGGGCTACTTTCAGAGATTCGTAGAGGGTTTCTCCAGTATTACAGCCTCTTTGACTCGATTGACTCGGAAGGGAGTAAAGTTCGTATGGGATGAACGGTGCAAGCAGAGCTTTTAGGAGCTGAAACATCGATTGACCACTGTACCTATCCTTGCACTTCCGGATAACAGCGGGGAATTCAAAGTCTACAGTGACATATCATTGCAAGGACTGGGTTGCGTATTGATGCAGAATGGCAGAGTGATTGCATACACCTCGAGACAGCTTAAGCCACATGAATTGAATTCTCCTACCTCGATTTGAAGTTGGCTGCGGTGGTTCACGCTTTGAAGATTTGGAGACACTATCTGTTCGGAGAGATGTGTAGAATTTTCACCGACCATAAGAGTCTGAAACATTTGTTTACCTAGAGGGAATTGAATATGAGGAAATAACGGGGCTAGAATTGATCAAGGACTACGACTGTACGATTGAGTATCATCCGAGAAAGGCGAATGTTGTGGTAGATGCATTCAGTAGGAAGTCTGTAGGATCGATTGCTCACCTGAGGATGGTATATCTTCCCTTACTTGTGGAACTCCTAAAGACTGGAGTCATGCTAGGGATCGACGATCTGGGAACTTTATTAGCCAGTTTTCATGTACGACCTGTGCTGGTCGATAAGATCATTGAAGCTCAATTCCAGGATCCTACACACTGTGTTTACAAAATTGAAGTTGAAGCGGGCGAGGGAAAAAACTTTTCTATCCGAGGCGTTGGAGCTCTGGTGAAACTGGGTCGTATGTGTGTACCTGCAGTGGCAGAGTTGCGGATAGAGATTCTTGAAGAGGCTCATAGTTCGGCATATGCAATACATCCGAGAAGGAAAAATATGTATCGTACCCTCCGAGACCACTATTGGTGGGCAAGTATGAAGAAGGATATAGCAAAGTTCGTCAGCAAATGTTTGACCTGTCAGCAGGTTAAGCTGGAGCAGTAGAGACCGTACGGAACCATGCAACCACTTCTGATCCTTGAATGGAAGTGGGACCACATCACCATGGATTTTGTAGTCAAGTTACCGAGGACACGGAGCGGCTTTGATAGAGTCTGGGTAATAGTAGACAGATTGACAAAGTCGGCACATTTCCTAACGGTATGTGAGACGTACAAGCCAAATCAGTTGGCTCAACTATTCGTACATGAGATCATTTGACTATATGGTACGCTGGAGTCAATAGTTTTGATCGGGATTCGTGCTTTACTTCTAGATTTTGGCGAAGTCTACATAATGCCTTGTGTACGAACCTACACTTCAGTACAGCTTTTCACCCATAGACTGATGGATATTCCTAGAGGACTATACAGACACTGGAGGACATGATGAGGGCATGTGTACAACAATTTCAAGATTTGTGGGATACCCATTTTCCATTGATGGAGTTTGCGTACAACAACAACTATCAAGAAAGTATCGGAATTGCACCTTACGAGGCACTATATGGTCGGCAGTGCAAGACACCTGTCTGTTGGATGGAGGTAAGAGAGCGACCAGTAGTGGGGCCAGATTTTATGAATATAACCCAGGAGGCAGTCCGAGTTATCAAGGAGAGATTGAAGGCGGCACATGATCGCCAGAAAAGCTACGCACATCGACGGATTCAGGACTTGGAGTTCGCAGTTAGAGATTTTGTATTCTTGAAGTTATCTCCGTGGAAGGGAATCATTCGTTTTGGTCGAAGTGGGAATTTGAGTCCCCGCTACATTAGACCGTACGAGATTACAAAAAGGATTGGTTCAGTTGCATATCGGTTGGCGTTACCTCTAGAACTTGCCAGGGTACACGACGTATTTCATGTGTCTATGCTGCGAAAGTATCTACGGGATGAATCACATGCTTCGCTAGAACAACCATTAGAATTGAGGACTGATCTGAGCTTTGATGAGCAACCAGTGCATATTTTGGACCGGAAGAACAAGGTGCTGAGGAACAAGAGATTCCGTTGATAAAAGTGTTTTAAAGGAATCATGACATAAAGGAAGCGACGTGGGAACCGGAGGATCAGATGAGGGAGCATTATTCGTATCTGTTTGAGTAAATTTTGAGGCCAAAATTTTTGTAAGGTGGATAGGTTGTAACGACCCGAACTTTTATAAATAATATTTAATGTAAAATGACCATTTTTCCCCTAGGAGGGGGGAAAAGTTGACTTTTGAATCGAGAAACTTTATGGACTTTGACCAATGACTGTGACGTAGATCAAGACGTCACGAATCCGTAGACAGGCGGCACGCCGAAAATGGATTTTCAATGGAAAATTTATGGTCACAGAATCGAAATCGGTTAAACTTACGTCCCGAGATTTGATTAGAATAATATTAAAATCTGATAAATGATTGATTAATCAAGAACCTTTGGATGAGTGACAAGTGTCACTCATCCCATGGCCAACTTTCCCCAAAATGTGGATCTTGTCCCATTGGTCACTCCTTTCTATATTTTAAAAACCCCCCCACCGTCCATCATCTTCATCTCATCAAATTTCCTCTCATCCTCACCCTTCATTATCATCATTCAAACATCTTCATCATTTTCATTTCTTCAAACCCGTGCACCCCCCATTTTGAACAAACACCATAACCATTAATTTCATCTGTCATTGGCCAACTGAGGGGGCTTGTGAGAGTGTGACTGAGAGAGGGAGTGATCAGTGAAACAAGGACGACACAGCGGGGAGGACTCACTGCTGTTCACGGCGAAGGTAGGCCATAAAACCCAAAACCACCCATTTTCCCCATATTTTGAAACTCCTAATCGTGTACGTGTATGGATTGATTTACTGTTTTGGGGATCGTTCTAGGTCAATGACGAGTTGTTTGGTGTTGGTTTCGTGGATCCAAGTGGCCAAAAATTAAAGAACACGAAGGAGGAAACTAGGCTACGGGTTTGACGTTGAAGGTATAAATCTAGACTCTGTTTTGTGTTTTTAAATCCATAGAACTTTTAGTTAGGATTAGACGAAGGTATAGGAAGATATTGCTTCGAAAATTGCCTTGAAACAAGGGAGAAACGAACGGGTCGAGTCGCGGGTCGCAGTGACCCGGTTGCAGGAATTCAGGTTGACCCGGCTAGAGCTCAGAGATGATGACGTTAGCTGATGATGTCATCTCTGACATGTTAGTATGACAGTTGTTAGACGACGTCAGTAGTGATGTCATACTGATGTCAGCATTGTAGTAGCATTGACTTTTCCTTTGACCAGCGCATGGGGGCGATTCTTGAGGTGGGACCAGCACCATTTTCAAGATTTCGACGATACAAATCCAATGGTGGTGGTTTCTTGTTGATCGGAGATCGTTAAGTTGGTTAAAATTGGGTTTATTACCTCGGGAAGTGTGTCCGGGACAATACTATTCCTAGGTCCTTAGTATGAGTTTTTAGGAACCCATAGTGACCTTTACATATGTTTTGGACGTGACAGGGACCTCACAATAGCATCAGGACAAGTTTACACATTCAGTTTAGCGGCGGGACCGGACTGTGAGTGGGCCTTTGATTTCATTAATCCTTGCATGCATAAACTTTTTTAATTACTTTATTTTATGATTTTAATTGAAGTATTTGGGATACCAAGATTTACTATTTTGTACGTTTTACGAGATGTTGGGCATGAGACCTGTCTGGTTAGTATATGAATTATTTTCATAATCAAGCACGATTTTCGATGATTTTCTTAAATTGTGCACTGTATAGACCTACCTTAGCTTTACTGTCTCATCTAGCTATTGGTACCCTGGAATGGTCACAGCGCATTGCCTGCGAGGGGTTATTCTACGGAACAACCGGACCGTAGAGTGACTCAGGAGCAAGATTGCTTACATTAGACGTTAGGGTCGTTAGGCATCTGGGATGTCATACCCGGACAGGGTTCGGGATTAGGACTCGGGATTGCAACCTCGGGCGGCACGCGTAGCCTTAAGACTATGACCTTATTAGGTGTCTGGGACATCAGACATCTTGGATGTCCGGGTTGGGATGTATAGTGCACCTGATTTCATGATTATGATTATGTTATTCTATTTATGACTATATATATTGTGTTATTATGGATTGTTACTCTGATGCATGCATGATTTGAAAACGGAGGGGTAAAACCGTATGTTTACTATACTGTTAAACTATTTTATAAAACTTTATATTTCCGACCCACTCACCCTTATTGTTTTATTGACCCTTCCAATCCGTGCTACTGAGGAAAACGAGAACTCGGAGTCTGAGGCATAGACCAGACGTTGCGCACTTGTACACCCTTTTTGGGTAGGTTGGCATCGTATGTAAACCTATATGTCGTGCTCATTATTGTATTTCGAACTATCCTTTGTCTGACATTGTTGAACCCTAAGACTTATGTATAAATTTATTTATCGTGAGTTATTAATGTTGAAATGTTTAAGGGTAATTTTGGTATTCTGGGGTTACGTGTCAGATGGGAGCAGGGCACGTCCCCGGGTGGTCCCAGGGGGATCAGGACGGGTCCTGTCACAGGGACAGCCTGACTATGCCACAGATAAAGGTGTAGAGGATGGAGTATGGTATAATTAACCTTGCACGAGAAATCTTGAATTTATTGAAAAGGAAAAATTGGTTTAAGTAGAGTTTTGATACAAATAATGAGCGATCTATTACAAATAACCTAAGCCTCTCTATTTATAAGAGAAAATTAATCCTCAAATAAATAAGAGTTTACAATTTAAATCCTAAAAGAAAAATGATTAAACTAATTAAATTAAAGTCCTAAAGGAAAAAGGTAATAAAATCTTAATTAAAAAGGTTTCCTAAATAAAAAGGAAACAAATCCAAGCTTGAAATGGACAATTTTCCTCAAAAAGGAAGGAAATAGCTACTAGAATTAAACAGGAATCAGCTCAGTAGGAAGCTGCTGAAAGAAGGGAAGCATTTCGGTAGGCGCTGGCCGAAATTCAGGGTTGAGATTCGGTGGTCAACATCGTAGTCAATGCGGAAGGAAGGAGGAAGGAAGTTCAGCGGAAGCTGGCCGAAGTGGGGCAAGGATGGTCGGTAAACGCGCGTTGAGGAAGGGGCAGAGTGGTCCCCATTTCACCAGGTTGGTTGCGCCTGATCGAATGCCTTGTTGGGCTATTTATGGGGATTCGGTAGCCACCTACCAAAACTTCTAGCTCTTTTTGGTGGCCTCCTTTGTTTCAATCATAACTTCTTCAATATAATCCTGATTGAGGTGATTTTTTCGCCTAAATTGTCGTAAATCTAAGCTCTATCCAATTCTGCACATTTCGCACAAAATATATTATTTTGTACTACTATGTGGTATTTAAACATTAAAAGATAAGCATAAAAGGTATAAAATGAGCTTAATTCAAGGCTTATCAGGGATGCTAGAGTAGTCGCGGTGCATTTCCTGTGAGGGGCCACCCTACAGAGAGACCGTAGAGAGGCTCACTTAGGGAGGCTCAGGATCAGGATTGCTATTGATTAGACATCTGGGATGTCATATCCCGGACAGTGATTTGGGAAAGGCATACCTCCATGGTATCGCTCGAACACTGGTGGACCCAAGGGATTACCTGGACTTGAGACCCTCGAGCGGCACGCATAACCTTATGACCTTGATAAAATGAATTAGACATCTGGGATGCCAAGGATTGGTTAAACTATATTTTACTAGATTTTTTATTTGGTGTTAAATGATTTGGGCAGCGACCCACATGATTATGGTTTTGGGTTAAGGCTCTAATGATTGGAAAGAGGAAATGATTTTGGTTGAAAATGTTTTCATTGTGGAACGATTTACAAGCCTGATGATTTGGTTTAAGGAATGGTTGAAATAACTGGTTTTATATGCATGCATGCTTTTCAATCAAGGGTATGAATTTCTTTTCATGAAATGTATTTTATAAACTATTTATTTTCATCCACTCATAGCTTTTACCGTTTTTAACACCCTTCAGGTTGATCACGGATGCGGACGGTAGTAGAGACCGAGACATCACATGCCTCCACAGATCCTGGCGTACTCTGGAAGCCTCGAGAGGGTTAGGTGTATCCCTGGTCTGGCACGGGGTGTCAGATGGGAGCATGGTACATCCCGCTTTAATTCCGGGAGGATTGGGATGGGTCGGGTCATTTTGGTATCAGAGCACTGGGTTGCTCTTGGAATGTTATGCATGTTCAGGATGTGATGTCTCTATGAGGAAACAACCCATCATCAACCTAACAGATAGGGTAAGAGTAGAGGAAATTAGTGGAAATGAACCTCGATTAAGTTACATTTGGAACGGTGTGCCTTAGTTCGGTGAGATTAGGCCCGAGGAGGGCTGGATGTGACGACTTTTAGATTCAAGACCGTTGGATGGCCAGGTTAGTGATAGAGACGGTGTTGGAAACGTCATTAGGAGACGATGAGCACTGTGGGAATTGTGTCAAGATGCCACATCATCTCCACTGATTTTTTATTAGGGGAAACTCAACGGAGATGACTGAGGTTCGTTGGATGGAATCCTAACAGTGACTGAGTGGTTCTGGACAACGTGCAGGCATCATGGGGATTCGTGGATTTGGATTTATAGAGCTTAGACAAGAGTTACCGTTAGCTCCGAGACTTGAGTGGCAGGTGGATAAGTACAGAAGTTGTTGAGCGGGACAGATAGGATCCCAAGTGACTCAGCGAGTTGGAGTTTAATGGGTTGTTGGAGGTACATGATACCTGATTTGGTGACAGGTTCCCTAGTGGTTATGAGGCAAGTTGTACAAGCGTTGTGCTCGGAAGTTGATCCCATAAGGGTTGGAACATGAGAATCAGGTGGTTCCATCATTACTATTTGGATGTGCATAAACGGTATAATGGATCAAATTTGAGTGAGTTGAGGAGCACATGCTGTTTGGTGTTACCTAACGTTGGTGAGTGTGGTTGGATTGGTATTTACACTCACATAGGATGACTTTTGATGTCATCATCTTTGATTATCCAAAAGAGGGACATTATCATGGGCTAAGTGAAGGGAACCCGCAACGTGTGTAGTAAGTGATGACAAGCTCTATTGCTTACAATTTAATTTCCTTTCTCTATCTGGGCGTACAGGAGTTGAGGATCACTTCGGGTTACGTGGATGGAGATGTAGAGGACTATGTTGGTTTTGGGTCTTTGGTCGAGAGAGTTAGTGTGGATCCTAGGTGGATCAGATGGGGTTGTGACGATCGAGGCAATCAAGCCTTGGTGGACGAGTAATTGGTTGAGTGGTTAGAGCTCGAGTGGTGCGGGGATAGAGAGAGTTTGGGATTTACGGTGGTCACTCAGGATGATTGACCTTGGATTCATTTAGGTTCGGTTTTGTACGTCTTGGTGGACGTGAGTGGGTTTGGACACACCTCAGTTATTGGTTAGGTGACCAGGAAACTCAGATAGGACGCTGAGTTAAGGTGTACGATCTGTTTGGAACAGAGATCAGACATACAGGTCCAGAGTTGAAGTGTGATTAGCTTGGTAGCCATATACTGGACAGACTAGTTCCGAGGTTGTTGTGGTCCGTGGACTAGTTTGTGGTTGTGGGTACGTACTATGTACGTTACATGAGAGTAATCCTTGAACAGGGTGAGTAATGCCTTGTGTTTTTGTGTAGTGTGCACCTATGAGTAGGACACGTTGGTTAGTGTGGTTGTGGAGTGTTGAACAACCAGCCGTGGTAGTGTGCACTAGAGCACAAGGTTGAGTTTGAGGGGGTGTATGGGTAATCAGATTGGTTCCGTTACGTGTTGGTTCGTTGAGAACATGGACTAGACATCAAATATGGTGCATGAGAGCAGATGGATTTGAGAGGGTTCTGTAATTGTGTAAGCTTGGAGCTCAGAGCCGTGGTTGGCCAGAGGAACCCTAGAGTTCGAGTGGTGTTATCCCTATTAGGGCAAGTATTCGATAGAGTCCATATACACTCAGGTTTGGTGAGTTGATGGTTAATGTAACCACATGACAAGTGAGGTGACAGTTTGAGACTGCTCTCGAGTCAAGATTGTAGTGTTGGACGCTTAGTGAGACGAGGGTGGTACAAGGTACCCTTATGGGACTCTAGAGTGAGTCGAGGGTCATGTTGGTGACTCAACTAGTGACAGTGGAGCCGTGAGTTACTAGCTGACCACGTCAGTGTGTCACGAGTGCGGTTTACGGTTAGGAGACAGTCAAGCGACATGCAATTTGAGATTTGAGATCTCTCATTGAGAGCAAGATGTCAGCCTGGGTTGTCGACTGAGAAGGGTCGTCAGGCTGAAAGCTGAAAGGTGTCAGCTTGGATTTTTGAGTGAATCTGTGTATGTGACATGTGAGATTGACAAGTTTCGATGTCTCGAGTAAGACTAGCGAGTAGATGTTTGGATTCTCAAGACTTGGGGATCGAGATTTGGAGTTTGAGGTTTGAGACTTACGAGTTAACGTGTGGATTCTCGAGATTTGAGAAATGAGACAGACTTGGTGTGTGAGGGTTGAGTTTGAAGCCTTGTAAGCATCTGGTGACGGTTGGTCACAAGGTTGTTGGATAAGGTCACAGAGGACTGAGTTGAGTTTCAGCAATCACCGTTGGATTGTGGCTCACATTGGGTGACGTTGAGTACAGACGAGTACTGTGGTTAGTTGTCGGGTATGTACGTTTACCAGAGAGTGCCCGGAGTTGGAGGCAGGATTGGATTTTCACCGTTTGGATGAAGATTTGGTTCAGTTTGAATTTCGAGGACGAAATTCTTTAAGGGGAAAGATTGTAACAACCCGTCCCTAGTTTTCAGGATTAATTAAGGATTATCATGACTAATCGGGGATTAGCCGAGGATCATTCGGACGGTCGACGTAAAATGACGATTTTATCCTCGAAATGGGTAAAAGTTGAATTTTGACTTGGGAGGTCAAATGCACGAGGACTGAGGATCATTACGTAGATCAGGACACTACGAGTCCATAGACAGGCGGCAGGTCGAAATCGGACGTTCAAATGGAAAGTTATGGTTCACAAATGGAATCGAGAACTGTTCACAGATTGTTCAGTTTTCAAAAAGTTTGTTTTTAGTGGGACCCAAATATCTGATTTTGGACCATAGGATGAGTGACACTTGTCACCCACCCTTTGGCCCATTTTATTTATTCATGCATCATCACCATCATTCATCATTCATCTTCATTTCTTCTTCATTTCCTTCTAAACCCAAACACCCACCCTAACCATCATCTTCATCACTCCATCTTCCGTTGTGAGACCATTGAAGGATAGATAAAGTGAAAGAGAGGTTGAGGGATGGCTAGTGACGGAGGAGCCGTTGTGGGAGGTGGCCGGAATTGCGAAAAACAAGGTAGAAACTGTGGGTTCAAAATTTGGGTTTTTGATTTTGATAGTTTTGATCGAATCTAAGCCCATCTTCATGTTCCTTGAGGTGAGAGAGTCTGTTGAGCCATGTTTGGGAAGTTTTGGACGTCGGAGGTGGCCGGAATGACGAGTCGAAGTTTAGCCGAAGCTTTGGGAAGCTATATCTTTAAAACCAGTTACATTCTTCAATTTCTGGGTTTAGAATTGGATTTCTAGGGTTGAGTAGATGAATTTACATAGGTAAAACATCGAATTTGGTTGGGAAATGAGTGAGATATCAAGATTTGAAATTTCGGCCTAAAATGGAGTTTTCTGGCAGCCGAAGACGACGGCGCTGGTCATTTTCTCGGGCGAGCCTGGACCGAGTTAACCCATTGACCAGTCGAGTTGACTCGTTGACTTGTTGACTGATCAATTTGACTCGTTGACTTTGAACGAGTTGACCCGTTGATCGATGATGTTCTGAGGTCAGCATTTACTTTTGCTAACGTCAGCGTTGACTTTGACCAGGGATCTTTGACCACCGCACGTGGGCAAATAATTTGAGGAGATACCAGTCCCATTTTACAGGTTTAGACAATTTGGATCCAATGGTGGTGGTTTCGAGTCGATCGAAGATCGTTTGATAGGTCAAATTGAGGATTTTAGCTTAGTGATGCGTGTCTGGGACACGTTGACTTTTTCGGAAGTTTTGAGGGTTCTTGCTTAGGACTTATCTAGGTTGGTAGTGACCTTCAAGTATGTTTTGGACAGGTCCGGACGACCCGGAGAGTATATTATAGCCGGAATGACATATGGCGCACCTTGCAGGCGCACAACAAGGACGGTCTGTGAGTGGACATTTGCTTTCTAAATACGATGCATGCATAACTGTTTTATATGTTTTTAATACATGAGTTGAGATGCCTTGAGTTCATATGATTTTGGTGTTTTGGTAATTTTGTATAATTGTGGCTTTGCACGTATTTCGAGAATTTATGCTTTATGTTGTGGTTTTTATACATGCTTATGGTTTCAGATGATTTGAACAATGAAATGATCTCGGATTTGGAAACATTATTCCGGGCTTGTGGCCCAGTTGGTTTTACGAGATATCGGGCTTGAGGCCTAGTTTAGTTTACTGTATCAGGCTTGAAGCCCAATTGGTTATAATATCAGGCATGAGTCCCAGTTATGGTTTACGAAATGAGATTTCGGGTTTGGAACTCTAATGAGATTTGGATTTGGATTTGGGCTGAGACCCGAAATGGATTTGGACTTGAGAAGTTTTGTGGAAATGGTTTATGGAAGTTATTCCTCGGGCAGAGACCCTGTTGAAATGGTTTGATTTATGGTTTTAAATATACCATCCTTATGAGTGGATCGCCTCGTCCAGGCGTTAGTGACACTGGAGTAGTCACGGCGCATTGCATGAGAGGGGCCGCCCTACGGAGAGACCGTAGAGAGGCTTAATGTAACGACCCGTCCCAAATTCCATGATTAGATTAGTGACTAATCACGATTAGTGAGGCTAATCCGTGATTAGTAGAGCGAAGTCGGACGAACGATGCGAAATGACCGTTTTTCCCCTGGGCGTGGGCAAACGTTGACTTTTTGATCGGGCGGTCAAATGGACTTTGACCGATGACCGTGACGTAGTTCGTGACGTCACGAGTTCATAGACAGGTGGCACGTTCAATTCCGACGTTCGAGGAGGAAGCTATGACGTTCGGAAGTTTAGGGGCATTTTGGTAATTTTGGTTAAAAAGGGGCAAATGTTGACTTTTTGACCAGGATGTCCGATGGCCGATGGCCGAGGACCGTTACGTAGATAAGGACGATACGAATCCGTAGACAGGCGGCACGTCGAATTCGGACGTTCGACGGCGAAGTTACGGTTCAGGGAAGTTCCAGGATACTATTCACGGTGACGCGTTTTACGAGGCAATTTTGGACTTAAGTGGACCAGATATTTTACAAGGGCCCAATGGATGAGTGACAAGTGTCACTCATCCATTGCTCATTATGTTCCCATACATGCATACCATCCCTTAGTCGTGCTAACCATCCCCCACAACACAAACCCGATCTCACCATTCCTCTCCATCTTTGTGCAACCCAAACCAATCCCACCTTCAACCCATGATTAGCTGGGAGGACCAGAGAGTAAGGGAGGAAGGGAGGATGTGGTGGCCGGCCCAGGACGGCGCAGCCATGGACGACGGGGCCAAGGAACCCGTGAGGTTCACGGTAAGCCATTTTCAATCCAATTTCCATTTTTAATTGCTATGGGTCATTTTGGTTGCTTCCAATGAATTAAATGAGTTATTAGGATTGTTTTAGGAAGGTTTTGATAAGCTTTGGGTGGCTGTACAGCCATGGTACAGTTTTGGGAAGCTTGAACCGTATGGTTCAAGAATTGAACCATGAGTTTTGTGTAGTTTTAGGTTGTTTTAATTAGTAAAAATGATAGGGAATGAAGAGATATGAATTATAGGATTAATTAGGGTTGAAATCGGACCAAAATAGGGCAGGAAAACACCTGAACCGTTCACGCCGGTTCGGAACAGTGCTGCTACAGTGAACCGATCTGCTATAGTGCTTCTGGAGGTTGAAGACGATGAACAGTATTTTTGACCTTCTAGGGGCTCGTGAGGACGCGTGGGCCATAATTTGGGAAAGTTTTTAACACGGGAAATCTTCTATTCGATGTAACAAAGATTTTGGGACTGGTCTCGTGTCAATCGGACATCGTTTGGATAGGTTTCGGGTTGTCTGAAGGTTTAGGGTCGGTTTAAAATAGTTAAAAGTTCGGAAAAATTACGGGGCTTTGGTAGGAGGTTAATTAAGTAGTTAGTAACCTTCTATTAAAATTTGGACAGGTTTGGGAGTCCCGGTGACGGTGATCGGCTCGGGGAGCCGTATGACACGCAAATCGAGGCGGTAGCTCGGACGGTCTGTGAGTGGACCTTGTTTTCTAAATTAGTGCATGCATAAATGTTTATTATATGTTTTAAATACTTGTTTGTGATGCCATGAGTGCATTTGGATGTGTGGTTACGTATAGGCACGTATTTCGAGGTTTCGGCCCTATACGGTGCCTATACAGGGTTGTATGTCTTTATTGGTCTAAATGAAATGATTTTGGATTTCCAAATGGATTATGCATATGATTTTATGATGTTGATTTGGATGCTTGTGAATTATATGGTTTCACGTATTTCGAGGCGATTTACGTGCTTGCACGTAAATCGAGGTTTCCGGTTTTACACTGATTTTCCATTCTTGTGGTTTTGGATATGATTTCATGAAATTATTTTGGATTTGAAAAGGTAATTCTTGGACTTGAGGTCCATTTTATTTACAGAATCGAGCCGGAGGCCCAGTTGGTTTACGATTCGGACTTGAGGTTCAGTTTCTATGTGGATTCGGGCCTAGGGCCCAGTTATGTATTACAAATGGTTTTTATGGTTCATGGCGGTTTATGGGAACCGGCATGAACCCTTGAAATGGATTTACGGGTCATGACGGTTTATGGGAACCGGCATGAACCCATGAAAGGATTTTATGGTTCATGACGGCTTATGGGGGCCGGGCATGAATCCTTGAAAGGTTTCAAGAATGATTTCAAAAGGTTTTTCATATGCCATCCTTTATATATGATTGTCTCCTCCGGGGATGGTCGTTGGCCTGGGTGGACCTCGGAGTAGTCTCGGAGCACTGACTGAGTGGAGTCGCCCCCCAGTTGGGTTCCTTACTCTCAGGATGGGCATGGTTAGTTACCTCCAGGGAGGGTCATTGATCTACGGACATTGACCTGGGTGGACCCTGGAGAGACTTGGGTTTGAGACCCCGGTTAGCACGCGCGTAGCTTTATTTTACCGTGACAGGTTCTGGATATGAATATAATGGATAATAAACATGATTTCAATTGGTTTGAGAAATTGTGTTTTATGATGATAAATGGTTTTGGGCAGGAGCCCGTATGACTTGTATTTACGGAATTTGGGGCTGAGACCCTAATGATGGTTGTTTAAATATACGTGTTTGAGTAAATGGTTTTACTATGCATGCATGCTTTTTAGTGAAGGGTTATAAAGGTATTTTATGGAAATGTTTTTATAAACTCTTTTATTTTTGTCCACTCACAGTCTTTATGTTTTTAATACCCTTCAGGTTGACATCGGATGTGGACTGTAGCAGAGACCGATATATCACATACCTCCTCCGGATCCTGGCGTACTCTGATAGCCCGGGAGGGCAAAGGGCGGAAATATCCCTTGTCTAACACTTCGTGTCAGACGGGAGCAGGGTCATCCCGCGTTAATCCCGGGGGGATTAGGATGGGTCATGTCACTTACGTAGAGAGACTCAGGATCAGGAGTGCTATTAATTAGACATATTGGATGTCATATTCCCGGATAGTGATTCGGGAAAGGCATACCTCCATGGTACCACTCGGACACTGGTGGACCCAGGGGATAACTCGGACTTGAGACCCCCGAATGGCACGCGTAACCTAATGACCGTGACAATATGGATTAGACATCTGGGATGCCTAGGATTGGTTAAACTATATCTGGATTGGTTATTTGGTGTTAAATGATTTGGGCAGTGATCCACATGATTTGGTTTTGGGCTGAGTTCCCACCTAGTTTATGTTTTAGGCTTGAGGTCCCTCATGATTATGGTTTTAGGCTAAGGCCCTAATGATTGGAAAGAGAAAATGATTTTGGTTGAAAATGTTTTCACTGTGGAACGATTTACAAGCCTGATGATTTGGTTTAAGGAATGGTTGAAATAATTGGTTTTATATGCATGCATGCTTTTCAATGAAGGGTATGAATGTCTTTTCGTGAACTGTGTTTTATAAACTATTTATTTTCGACCACTCATAGCTTTTACCTTTTTCAATACCCTTCAGGTTGATCGCGGATACGGGCTGTATTAGAGACTGAGGCATCACATGCCTCCACAGATCTTGGCATACTCTGGAAGCCCCGAGAGGGTTAGGTGTATCCTTGGTCTGGCACGGGGTATCAAACGGGAGGATTGGTATGGATCGTGTCAATACTAGCTGGGTTTGAGCCTTGAGACAGACAGGGTTTTTAATTTCTTTAAAACCACTCTAAGGCCCGTAATGGTATTTTTCGGGTGTAAATAGGACCGAAGCTCAGCCCAAAATTATTTCCTCATCCGGGTTACCCACAAGAAGAAGTAGTGAGAAATCTTGGAATTCTAACCAAAAGGGAACAAATGAGTCTAGGAACGATGGGATTCACTCCAAGAAAAAGATGAGCGTTGGTAAATAGGAGCTACCTGAAACTCAAAAAGTGTAACGACCCGGAAATTCGGAAAAGGAAATTTTGGAATTTTTGGAAGGAAATGACGATTTTGCCCCTAGTTATAAGGGCCAAAAGTTGACTTTTTAATCGGGACACTTTTTGGACTGGCCGTAAAGACCGTTGGGTAGGTCTCGAGACGCTGAGTTCGTAGACAGACGGCAGGCGTCAATCGGAGTTCGGATGACAAAGTTACGGGTCTAGATACATAAAGGCATTTTGGTAATTATGTGTGGCAGGGGCAAAAAGGTAATTTGGGCAGGTATTGGTTGATTCAGCCGCGTGATTAGTCACTGGCTTCATTAAGTGACATCTGTCACTGTAAGGAAACAATTAGTGGCTTAACCGCTTAAGTGAAATGGGCGGTGATGAGGTTTGAATAATCTTTTCCACCGTTTAGGCCTTACTACTTTGATGCTAAGCTCTACCTGAAGCAGCCAATATTTCCCTGTTCGATTTATTTAGGGGGATTAAGAGAGGGAGAATAGAGAATTGAGATTGAGAGAGGAAGAAAAGTGATGAAAATTGTGAAAGAAAAACTCGAAACTTGTTCTTGAGAGAATGAGAATTGAATTTCAAGTTGTAGGCCAGGCCAAGTCACATTAAGGTTAGATTAAGACTTCTGGGACCTTGATTAGTCGCACGCAATCAAGAACGAAGGAAATCAGCGGTGTCTTGGCCATGGACGGGAGTCCTCAACCCCTCAAAAATTCGAGGTGGAGTTCAGGTAATTGGAGGTAAGGAAGTTAGAAATTCATTTCAAAATCGTCTTTAGAATGAACCTATGATGCCCTTTGACTAATTAATCGAAGAACTCAATGAGTATTTGATGAAATTAGACAATGAACATTCTTCGAAAAATTTGTATTAAGTTGGATTAGTTTAAGCCAACTATTGATGTAATTCATTCCATAGAACCTTAATTAGCATTAAACCGATGAAATTCGACGTTTTAATTGGTGAAAATGATGCAGAATTGGTGGAGTTCTGAACGGGTTGCATCGCGGGTTGCAGGACTCGTTTAACAGGCATTCGGTTGAGAAGATGAACAGTGCCCTCCACTGTAGCAGGCGCGTGGCACCCACGCACAGCCACTCACGGCGGCGCGTGAGGGCGCATGGTAAATTTTCTCAAGGCGAGTTCAACATGAAACATACTCCTTTTGATCTAATGAAAATTTTGGCACCGGTTTCGAGGAAATCGGATATCGTTTCGATAGTGTTCAGTGTATCCAAAGTTTTAATATACGTTTTAAATATGTATTTAAATCCCGGAAAAATTGGGGAAAATTATATGAGATATATTGAAATGTTAGTGACCCTCGATAATTATTTTGGGTAGGAATTGTGATTTCCGGAATTTACGGAAAAACGTGCAACTCGGAAACGGGCCGTTTGGACGGTGTGTGAGTGGACTTTGTTTTCTAAAATTTAATGCATGCATAATTGTTTTCTATGCTTTATATTTTTGATTTCTATGTTTATGCTTATGGTAATTACGATTTTCGTATTTACATGTATTTTGATATGCAATATGTCATTGCACGTATTTCGAGGTTATGGTTTATGTTATACTTAGATGATGGTTTGATGCATGATTTTATATGGTTTACACATATCATGTTTTGTTAATGATTTGATGATGTGATATTGGGTTTGAATGTGAATTCGGGCACGAGACCCATTTCGGTAAAATATGATTTCGGATTTGGTTTTGGTTTTAGAATTTGGATTTTGATGGATTCTGGATTTTCTATGATTTGGGTTTAAAGACCCGGTACTATTGTTGGATCTGGTTTTGGGTTTAAAGACCTGGTTGATTGATGTGACGGGGGAGGACCCTTGATTAATATGTTTTGAGTTTAAAGACTCGGTTATTGTGATATCCCTCGAGGCCTATTGATTGTATTTTGAGTTTAAAGACTCGTTGATATCCCAGGAAGGCCTGATATATGTGAGTTTAAAGATTCGGTGATTGAGATCCAGCAGATTGATTGACTTGTGATTTACTGTTGATTTCCGATGTTTTCGGATGTGTTGGGCAGTGGCCCGGTTTATATGGCTTTATGGATTTTTGGGCTATGTTCTCGTACTTGGATTTTGATTCATGGTTTTGGGCTGAGGCCCTGGAATTATGGTTTTCAATATGAAATGATTTCCAATTTTTCGTACACGGTTTTCTGATCGTGGAACTAAGTGATTTTTTAATGCATGCATTGGTTTTACGTGGAGAGTAGAAATGTCTTTTTTTGTAACATGTTTGATAAACTGATTTATTTTTGTCCACTAACACCTTTTATGTTTTGATTGACCATCCAGGTCGTAGCGCGATAATCGAGGTCGATCGAGAGGTGGAGGCATGAGTAGGCACAGGTTTGGTTATCCCTTGTTTGGCAAGTACTGAGGGTAATTTTGGAACTTCAGTTGACTTGTCAGACGGGAGTAGGACCGGGCAAGGTTATCAATGTTCCTCAAGGGACTAGTCCTATCAAAAAGGCCCTAATAAAGCAGTGTGGCCATTTCAGGAACCCGACCATGCCAACAAGGACCTAGAGTGCGGTGTTGCTTGTCTTCTACCTCAGGAAGCAGTTCTTGGGTTATGAGGTTCTTCAACTCAAAATTTCTCAATATTCATTCCCAAGAATACCATTTGGCATCATTAGTATGGGGATCGATAAAGCCACGTAAGGAAGAAAAATTTATTGATTTCCTGCCCTTCATGGTCGATTTGGGAGACATATCCAAATGAGAGTTAGGAAGATGAACTCATAAGCTCAGAGAGGGATAGCCCTGTTTTTTATCGTATTGTTTGAACAGATACTGTCGGGATCCAAAGCAAAGAGGCACAGATGGAAAAGGGTGTTAGAATCGCGAAGTAGTTGGCAACTTGAATCCGAAAGCTCTTCTGAACCAAGAGATTTCAAATTCAGGGGGCAATGTTTACACCCGACTTAAGACCTAAACCCAGCCAGTATCCACAGCTGGATCATGGGGAAGCGTGGGGAATGAGTCACAAACAACTTTGACATAGTGTCGAAAACTGTCATAAGGGGAAAAAAGACAAATGACCAAAGTTTTCACAACTGAGATGCATTCAGGAATGCAAGTGTCGACCATCCAAACCCCCCCCCCCCCCCCCCCCCACCAAAAAAAACCGCCTACAAAAGGAGAAGAAGACCTCTTCTCAAAGGAAAACCAACTCAACTCAAACAAATACAATTGATCAAACTCAATCAATTAGAACAACTAAAAAACCCTCAAAAATTCTCTTTGTTACTCAAAAGCTATCCTTCTTCACAAAACCTGTTTCCTCGACCCAGTCCTGGACTCAGTTCTTCTCTCTCAACCACTCTCAAAAGCCTTCAATGCAATCCAACTTGCAACCCAAGCTTGCATGTAGAGATTTCCCGACCTTCATACACTACTTTTCGACTAAGCTGCCTCTGCTTGTTTGAAGATCATCATCCTTACTGTGGCTGCCTTCAATTAGTCTTTTGAGACCCTCACACCCTCACAACCTCACAAATTCTTCCCTGACATCATCATGTCTTTTTATTGCTCTGCCAACACCCTTGGTATGATTTCCAACGGATGTTCATATCTGTTGATGATCTTTTTTGACCAACGCCAACTCATGGCTTAGTCTAAGGATGATTTACTTCACGCCCATGTAATTTCACCTTCATTGCAATTACTTAATTTATGTTCTAAGTGTTTGCATCCCCTCTCCCCCTTTCTTTGCCTCATTGGCTCTTCCAAGTCTTGACTCCGATAACTGGAAATACCAACCAATGGTTCTACAAGCTGCTTAAGTCGTAGAACCATCGTCGTGTTCTGGTTCATTATTCGAACAGTCTGACTTAGGAGGGTCGATCTGTCAAAACCCCTTCTTCTAACTATGGAAAACTGAGTTGCATGCTATGAACATTAACATACTGAACATTGAATTTGGATTAGGCGCAAAAGAAAATATTTAAAGTCCTTGCGAGAGGTATAAAAAGAACAACGCAAGCAAGATGCCTGCTTGCTCCACTTTCACTTGATTTCGAACGATGGTTCATAGGCCGCAATTCCAAACCAACCATTAACCCTATCTAATAGCAGTCTCTACTAGTGGCACGCTTACTTGAAGGCAGCTAGAAGGTCAAGCTAGCAGGACCAGCTCGTCAATGGCAGACTTACGACACCATGGCCCAAGGCTTCCAGCCTTCCTCCCATTCGCCCTAGTTACTTATACTACACCCCCCTTTGCAGCGAGCTACAACAAAGAGATCCTCAATCACCACAAGCACATGTGTATCCGTTCTTTCGAAAGCTTGTCATCAAATGGCGATCTCGGATTCTGCTATGACAACTTTTTGGGCACAAACGGCTACACCTTGATGATCACGATCAATCCAACACCAACAGACCTTCATCTTCCTCAACACCACAACCATCCGATCATTTTGAAGATGAATCATCCGCCAAAAATAAAAAGATGAAAATTGATGATGCTGATCATCAATTAGTAGCCTACTCCTCTAGCACTCCTACGGCTACCGATGATCATTTTAAAGAATATGATACAAGTTTCT
The DNA here is from genome assembly GCA_032719365.1 of Prinsepia uniflora. Classification (NCBI taxonomy): domain Eukaryota; kingdom Viridiplantae; phylum Streptophyta; class Magnoliopsida; order Rosales; family Rosaceae; genus Prinsepia; species Prinsepia uniflora. Next base: position 56,231,866 of record CM064865.1, read on the forward strand.
TCTTCACCGTAGAAGAATTATTGCCCGAGCTTCAAGAGCAAAGATTATGGCTGCTCTCCGTCCCTCTCTGCTACTATTGATCATGATGGTGGTAATGTCAGTAATGTGGTCATGGATCCGAATTCGAGCTCCGATTTGAAGGAAGTGATATTAGAGGCTGAGGCAGCAAGTGATAATACACCAATTGGCAAATATGAAGAAAACTGCGTCCAAATACTTTATCGACGATGAGTTCGCACTAGATTTTGATTTTTGCATGTAATTCTCGCTATATGTTAATCATGTAGAAAGTTTTGACTCTCTTAGAATGAATATATTGATATCAATTCAACTCTTTTATCACATTAATTATTTACATAGAACTAGGGTTGTGTTGGAATAGAATCCAGTATATAATGTCCAAGTCTCCCAGTACGAAAAAGGTTCAGTAACTTAACCGCAACTTTGTTTTGGGCGCCTTCTTCGAATTCCAAAGTCACCCGAAAAGCTTCTCGCAGGGCCTTCATTTCTTCCTCAATGAGCCCTTTATCCACAACATTACCCTCTAAACAAGATATCACCTTAAACAGTGTTCGACGAACATCTTGCACGATGAAATCCTGCATTACCCATATCTGTATCAGTCTCAACTGTCGCTGATATTAACATCGCCAAGAGAATCATATTACAACATAAAAGTGAAGACTTTGAAAAGAAAGATAAGAAATTATGAGGCGTAGTTCATACTTCATATAAGATTCTGAAAAAATAAAATAACTCAAACCTGTGTGTGATCTGTTGGGTATTGCCTTTTTCGTCTCATGCCCATTTCAGAGCTACCTGAGGATTCTACATTGTGGTATCTGAATGATCTCTCATTCTCAACGCTGGACAACTTTGCCCATTTCTTGTATTCACCACTCTTGTTCAAGATTGCCAGAAAATACTGAGCTAGTTCTTTTTCCCCAGTAAAACAGTCCTGGATTGTTCCTGTGTTTTGGAATGCCAAAAAGACGAACCATCGGTCATCCCAATCATTCTACATGTAACAGTGTATAAGCGAGTTACACAGTTTGTCTAGGTATGACAGATGCGTGGTGCCGGCAACAGAACCCATATGGACTAATAGAAGACGATATAAAGTATCCGTAATGCCATACCTGTCACCGCTAACTTCGTACAGATCTCAACATCAAGAATATGTGGAGGCAAAACACCAGGGGTGTCCAATACGTAAATATTGGGATGGCTTGCAATCTGGAAACAAACAACAACTTTGAGTTGTAAAATGAAAAAAATGAATGTCGTAAACAGCTTTATGTTAAAACAAAGGATAGGAAATGAAACATAGCGGAGGTGCATCTAGATAAATCTCGAAACTAAACGCTTTCACATTCTGCCAGATTGATGCCCCCACAAATAATAGACAGGCTGCCAACCTTCAGGCTGCTTATATCTTTTGTTTCACCAGGCTGTGGACTCACTGTAGCATGCTTCAACTTTCCTTTCTCTATGAGACAACCGATGTTCAATAAAAGTTTAGAACTAGTTCTAAACTTTAAACACACCCAGAAAATTTGAATGAAATATAGCAGTACCTGCAGCACTTATCCTCCCAATTCTATGCAAAGAGTTGGCGAGGGCTGACTTGCCAACATTAGGAACTCCAACTAACAATAAAGTTGTGGTATTACTGGAGTGATCAGTTTTCTTCAATTCTCTGACTCGAGCTTGCAAAAAGTTTAGCAACTGTAAGAATTAAGCTGTCCTCAATATCTATCAAACTCAAAAAGCAAAGACATCCAAGATACCAAAATATTAATCAAAAAGAAGAGACAATTCTACTTTGGGTATGGAATATATATAATTGGAAAATTCTAGAAATTTGCATTTTAAATGTAGGTAAAGGATGACATATTAACAGACACAAATTACAATATGACCATGTAGCACATGCATTCTCCAGGGAAATAGAACAGAACAAGACGGTGTGTAAATAAATTCTGAGCGCCCAAATATTTTTAAATACTTTGGCCATCCCCCACCTAACTAAGATCACACAAATGAGCTTCCTATCATGGTTTAAGATTTAACTTGAATAGACGTATATTTTAATAACTTCCTTGAGTTTGTACTTATTCCACCACGGCCACACAGGTTTCAGAAATAGACACTTACCGCCCCAGTCATCAGGTTCATTCAATCACGGTTTCAGAAAAAGCCCCCTCTCATTCCATTCCAGCACAGTTTGGTCATGGTCAAGTTGGTCTAGATAGATAAATGCACACCAGTAATGCCATTTAAATAAAAAAAAAATCAAACGTGTAATTGTATTTTCTCAGTCCTTGTATTTTTGTTCCTCAAATGACAATCCACTCAAATAATAAACAACATGATAAGTACATTTTACCTGCTGAATGCTCTCTTTATTATGGGCATTGACTCCATATGAATGGAAATTCTTTTGCTCAAAGTACTTCATCCAATCCTGTAATTAAAACAGCTTCAGTATGATTTAAAGTAGAAAGGAAAGAGATTCAAAACAAATACCAAAAAAATATAAATTATACAAGTGCACACTACACATTCATGAACACTCGTTAAACAAATTTCATACCACCAATGACCACTGTCTTTTTAAAGAGGTATGAATTTCCTTGTTTATTAATCACTTTGATACTTTGATATCCTATATATACTGTTTCTAGTTAAGACTAAGTAGGAAATACAGCAGTAGACTAGGTAAGAAATCGTGAACCTAACTAGGGAAGTATGTACACTGATTTTTGTACTGTCTAGGAAGGAATCAGAGGGATTCCATTGACTAATGAGATCAGAGAATCAAGGAGATTGATCCTCAATCTCTTGTGCTTCCCGTGTATCTTTATCACTTTTCACAAAGGCTATTTTTATGGGGAAAAAAAAAACTATAAAAGTCATAATATTTTTATTAAAAATCGACTGAATAGAAATAAAACAACTGAAGAAATGCACACCTTCAATTGGGCACGATTTGCAAGATCCATCTTGTTCAGCACTATGATTCGCTTTGAGAAGCATGCATAGTTCCTCAGTTGGTCATACTCCGATGACAATGGAATCTAAAAGTAAGATCCATGAATTATTAAAAGTCCTTCAGGCCATATTTTTACAACACTATATCATAAGCAATCGTTTTTTTTCTTTTTGGGTGAATATTTCTCACTAATTTTATTCTTAAGCGTTAGAAAATTACTTTGAAAGCGGAAAACAAGTTGACAGACATTACAAGATATAAGTTTCAGAAAGTAAGGGAAGCCATATCTTCCTCCACTCCTAATCAATCGGAACCAATCCACATCCATCACAAACAACACTGTTTGACAGGAATACAAATTTCTTTTGCTCTTAACAGCAAGAGAAGTGATTTGACTTGCAACCCACCTAATAATTTGCTATGGGAAACAGGAACATATATAAGCATGCGTAAAGTAAAACGAGTATGAATGAAAACTGACTGACAAAATACAACTCCTCTAAACAAGAATAGGTTTTTCGAAAACATAAAAATGGAAGTGTAGCTGTACAAACACAACTTTTTCTCAGCCATGATCAAACTTTGGTATAAAATTCAAGAGGTAAAGTTAATTGATTGGCTGCACTTGATTACCTCCATATTTTACAAATACACAGGCTCCGGCCATTTTTTACACATTAAAGACCTAAAATCACGACCACAGGGCTTGAAATGTGATCAAAATTAAGACTACCGAATGTAAGTCAGGCATTTCATCAAACACCTTGCAATGCGTGATAAATACTTGTGTTGAAAGTTATTACCCTAGCGTCTCTGACTTCAAGAACGAGATCGACCAACGGGATCCGCTCAGAAATGGCGCGAGAAGCAGCAGCCATGTGAGGACTGAACCATCCTTTACCTGAGGTGGTGCTTTTTGTAACAGCCGTGCCTATTTGTTTTGCCAAAGTAGCCGTTGCCATTTCGCTTCGAGTTTGAAATACCGTTGGGCAACGGTTGGAGCACGACTCTCTTGCAAATAATGAATTTCAGGTTACGATTCTCTGGTGAAGGAAAATACACAAGCAGTCATTCCTAAGGTCGTGACTCGTGAGCGTGAGGATACTGAGGGACTAAGCGGGGAGGGGAGCCCATGCATAAGCAATGTTCAAAACCGCGGCCTTGGCGGCAACTGAAGAACCGCCCTGAGTATGGGCTGTGCGTTTTCGCTAGGCGGAATCACATTACGCGCCCCCTAGACGGGGCTCGGGGGCTGGGCGGTGGAGTAGCTCTAGGTTGAAATACAAATACAAACAAAAACCATAAATTAAAACTGAAATTATACAGTATCTAAAACCCGAAATTGAGAACTCAAAGGCCGACTCCAAGATCCATCGCCACAGCCGATTTTGCCTCCGCCCATCTCCATCGCGATTCGCGAGCTGGCTTTTCCCCCATCGCGAGCGGCGACAACTCCATCGCGACTCTGCCACTCCTTCTCTGTTTCGAGTCTCTCTGAGACTCCCTCACTCCCTCTCTGTCTCGAGTCTGTCTATAAGTCGATGTCCCTCACGGCCTCATTTACCTTCTCTGGTTTGGTCCAGTCACTTGGCTCCTATGAGAAGTGACAAGAATCGTCTCACAGCGTCCGTCTTTGGAAGATGTCGAGTGGCTTGACTTATATTTTGGAAATTTTGCGTGGACAATGTGGACTGGGCTGATTGATGATTGGACCCAAACAAAATATATGGAATAAATAAATGTGAATTATTAATTGCAATTTAATTACCTTTAATTTAGAGAAAATTGAATTATTTATTGATCAAATAGCAAACTGATCTATTAGACATTCGATTATAAAAATTTACAATTTCGAACTCTATAGAAAGGTGCATATTGAATTATTGATTAACTATAACCATGCATATTTAATATGATTAAATATAACGATGCAGATTGGACCTTATACAAAAGATAGTTTAATTTATTGATTTTTTAGCCTTAATTAGTATGTAATGTTTTGATTGATGATAATGCATATTATTATCATCTATGTTATGGAAGCGCCTATTGATACCTTCCAATTCGGAAAGTCCATAAAGACGAAAGTCAAATGATTAAACGACGCATTTTAGAAAGTCATGTGAAGTGTAACTAATAAAAATCAATTAGCATTTTACCACGACAACGGAAGTATAGAGTATAGTACCCTACTTACGATGATCATACAATTCAAGTAACTAACTAATTTATCTTGATTTTCATTGCGTCACATCCGAACTATCGGTGTGAATGTTAGAATAGCTACTGCAAACTCCTCCAAGTGCGTGAACTGCCACAGGAACCTAAGGGGTACATAAACGGAAGGTTGAGTGGACCTTACTAGTTATTTCAATGTAAAAGCAAAGTTTAAAAGACAATTACACCCCTTTATTTTGAAAACACGTTTAAGGATTATCATAATCGAATACACGCACGTTTTTACGAGAAATAACGATAAAATAACAACCATTTATAAATGTATCCGAGATCTCCAATATATCACGTATAACCAACTAATTATGCACTTGAGTCGCTAGAGTCATACGCTGATGACAAGTTGGGCATCTATAGTTTGCTCGTGTACCTCGACCACATGAAAGTTGGGTGCTAAGCACCATCACCTCATGTCCCCTAAAGCTCGGGGACAAGCTAACACTATTTAACTGGCATTCGAGCAAGCGCGAGTGATCATTCACATTGGCATGTGACCAACAGACAAGTACCTGAGATACCAGCTACTCCTAGATATGTATACAACTATAGCCTCGACTCAAAAGTCTAGGTTATCATACTTTAATTATAGTTATAAACAAAACATCAAGAGATTGTATTTAACATAAACAATACAATTAAATCATGCTTGGAAATTAACTTCCTAGTAGTCACGTAAAGCATGCTAAAAAATAAATCATATCAAATCACAATAAAATAATCAACCAAAGCATGCTCAAAGTAATCATAACATAATCATCGTAAAAACATGTATGTAAAAGTTTCTATAAAAATAGAGTTTGAGAAATGATCTACTCACTAACTAGTCGAGGAGTCAAAATCACTGAACAAACTGAGTCAACCCAAGCTCTAAGTTGAAAGTTGCTAACAACTTCCAAGTCAAACTCTAAGAAAAACATCACTAGGGTTGCCCAAAATGATGCTTAAACTACTTCAAATAGATCAAACATGTGTTTAATGATACATCCCATATCGAAAATTAGAAATAAAAAAACATGAAATTACTGATTTCCCCTAAGAGTTTTGTTACGGACCTTAGTTAGCCTAGGATTTGGTTCTCCTTATCCAAAACCTAAGGAAAATTCAGGCCCAAAAAGTTGAGGCCCAAACCCAACCTATCATCAACCATAAAAAACTAAAGTGAGGACACTTGGGAACATTCTATTTGAACACACACATTTTCTCAAGCTCGTCATAACCAAGAACCCCCACCACCAATCACGAGCTTCAAGCATCACAAGAGCACTCTGTTTTCACAAACTAAGATGACAGAACCACCACCTTATCCTCCCCCGCTGCACTCTGTCATCTCGATTTAGTCAAGGACCGTGATGCTCAAGGCGTCAAACCGTGACCACCAACGACAATCGCCAACCCAAGCAACACAAATCAAGATCCAAATGACACCAACAGCTCTGCCTCGACATTTTGTAACTGTTGAACTCAACAAGGAGGCCCGAGGACAACTGTGGCCCAAATGGAAGAACTCGACCCATTTTGGGTCCGAGAATGACTTGGATAGGTTGAACGCGATCGAGGTAACTTCTTGAACTCAACCCACACCATTCAATTCGCCTCATTAAGAACTGTGTTCTAATGAGATTGCATGTTTGTTTTGTGCGAAGGGCGACGACTGCACATGCTCCTCATATTATGGATATACAACAAACCACTGTGATTTTTCGATCACTTTTCACCGTCGTTAGGTATTTTTTGGGCGTCGAAGTTAGATATTTGTATTCCTTGCATTGAGTAGGGTAAAATAAGCTATTTTCATGTCGAAATCAGACTATATTTAAAGGAGATAGGCTTCACCGAAAACTGAAAATTTTCTGGTGAAAATACCAGATTTCGACCGCCATAAACAGCTTTTACGGTGGTGGTCCGATCACCATCTCCGGTGAAGCTCCAGTGACTGTTAATCAACCTAACGACATTATAACAGAATAAACCAGTGCGCATGGGGGCGCTTGACTTAGGGTGCAGCTTCCGACCGACGGTTTGCAGCACATGAGGCAATTTTCCAAGCCTCCAACTAGCACATGGCAGTGCGTGAGACAGTTTTCTAGCCTTCAACCCACACGTGGCAGGGCGTGGGATTATTTTTCAGCCCATGACAGAGAGTGAGCCTAGTTTTAAGATGTATTTGAACTGTCAAAGTACACTTTGGTCCGTTCGAAGTGTTTTGAGCACCGTTTTCCGGAAACGTTAGTGGGATTTTTCTTAGAATTCGATTTATAAGGTGTTAGTAACCTTTATGAATGTTTTCATTAGGATTGGATCGGCTTGGAGCTCGTGTTAGCTTGATACATTAGGTGATTTTGACTTCCCGACTAGTTTGTGGGTGGACCTCTTTCTCAAACTTTATTTATATAACAATGTTTTACTACACATTTTACGATTTTACAATATTTTTGCAAGCATGCTAGATTGAGATGTTGCTTTATGATGTTTTCTCCAAGTATGATTGGTTGAATTAATTATTGCATTTGCATGATTAGTTAGCTTATTGATGGTGGTTAATGCATATTAGTCCCAGAACATTATTGGAGATAGTGATTTTAGAACCACCTAGGAGTTGTCGGTATCTCAATACCTATCTATATAGCCACAGACCAGTCTCAATGTCATTGTTCACATATGTTGCTCGTAATACTAGCTAAATAGCTTCAGCTTGTCCTCGAGTTCTAGGAGACTTGTGGTGACCAGTGCTTAACACCCAGTTTTCACGTGGTCGTGGTACACGAGCATTATAGATACCCAGTTTGACATGAGTGTTTGTGTCGAGTGACTCGTGAGCATTAAATTGTGGATCATCATGATTTGTTCATACTACGGGATGTATGATGTGATAAGACCCTTCCCAAAATCGCTTTGATAATCGTGTATGGTCCTGCTCCCATCTGATAACCCAAATTCAAACTCCAGAATTACCTTGGGACTTGCCAATACAACCGGATAACCTGTTAGACAAGGGATGTACACCGACCATGTTAGAATTATTATCTTGATATACAAATCAAATATTTTTCATCCTCCTGGCTCACCACCTACACTAACCCATTAACTCCTGACAAATAGTGTACCTGATACAATGGCTCTTCCCGAGCACTAATATGATCGTATGACTCTGTTGAGCCTTCAAATGATGTCCCGACTCTTCCTGAGTCCCATTATGATATTCCAATCATAAAAGAAACCCAAATTCAGACTTCTGAAGTTCCAAGAGATTTGTATGTGCTCTAACTCACATACTGTCATTTTGGACACACGGAACTATTTTTAAATGATGTCTGATTGAATCAAAACCTGCACCAATAGGTTCATAACATCTAAAGCATGTAAAATCATGTTTACTGCGACCAGAGATTCACCGGCACACAACGATTGTGGGCCAGACAACCGTCTCCCACCTCCACCAACCATTAATCTGCTAAAAAAAATGTGAAAATATAATTCTATCCTTTAGTGAACCTCAATGGTCTGATTGCAGTTCAAGAAAGCCAGTGAGTCTATTCGGTGCTCCTTTATCCCTGCCTTTCTTCTTATTTCAGCCTTTCCAAGGCTTAAACTACCTACTTGTGAGGCTTTTCCAAGTTCACCAGGTCGTAGGGACCAACAAACCCAGGTTAAAGGTCATGATCTTTTCCTCCACCCCTGTTTTTCTTCCCAAAACCATGAACCTCCCTTTTGTCTAATCCCTTGTTTTAAACACGTGCGCACACACACACACACATTCAAAAACGGTAGGGACCATGCCCTATCCATCAAGTGCCACATGTCACTTACCCAACGAGCCACATTTCCATTTGCTAACTCAGCCCAAATAGTTCGACCAAATTACCAAAATACCATTGTTGTCCAAAATCACCAAAATGACCTTCGTCATTTAGACCCATAACTTTTTCATACTATCCTTGTCAGGACCCACCCCGGTTTCACCCCGAAACCCGAGGTAAATCCCGCTCCCGTCTGACTCCCCGACACAAAACTCAAGTAAAACTCACTCAAACCCAGTCAGACGCAGGAGTAATCAAAACAAAAGATCCCGAAGTTATCGTTTACAGAGCCTAGTACAAAAATACAAAGAAACAAAATCCGACAATAGATACACACACGCGGAGGAAAACTTAAGCACTCGAAAATCCCGCTTGTCACTTCGATGCCTAAGACACTGCCTCGACGTTAAGACCCCGCGCTAGCTCCACAACCTGGAGGGCAATTTAAAACAAAAGTGTGAGTGGACCAGAAAGTACAAAGAGTTCAAAACCACTTTATATGAAAACCGAGTTTAACCCTCCGTTTTGAAACCACATGCATAACCAACAGTTATGAACACAGTTATAAAATAATCATTATAAAACATCATAAGAAACAGAAACACTATAAAATATCATAAGAAACCATAGCATGAGTATCAGAAACCGTATCAAATCCTCATTTCCCGATCGAACCTGCTGGACCTATCCGAGTCTTTAAACTCCCGAGTCTTTAAACTCAATCCAGGCCTTAATCATATCCGAGCCTTTAAACTCCCGAGTCTTTAAACTCAAGGCCTATGGGGGAAATCAATATATCCGAGTCTTTAAACTCCCGAATCTTTAAACTCAATCCGGCCGGTCCCCCGTCACATATATCCGGGTCTTTAAACCCAATATCCAGATCCAGCAAATCCAATCCCAAAACCATTTGAAAACCATTTACCAAATCCTCATCCAAACCTGAATCCGAAATCACTGGTCCGAAGCCCTTCCGGCGTTCAGAACCGTCATTCCGAACCCAAATCCGGAAAAATATCCATTTTCATACCAAAACCACATGTAATCACAAATCATATTTCATAACCCATTTATCATTATCAGAAAACCTTTATAGGTGGAAATCCCCAAATGTGGCATCAAAATCCGAAAACCAGCATTTTCTCGAAAAACGTGCAAAATCCCGAAAACGTCTCGAAAAACGTGCAAATATCTCAATCACGTATAATCACGTAAAACCATCATAACATATGCGATAAACATAGTGTCTTAAGTAAAACCATCAAAAACGTATATAAAAACAGTTATGCATGATCGAGTTTAAGAAAAGGGTCCACTCACAGTACTGAGCCCTACTCGCGTCCCGAACGTCCAGCCCGTTCCTCGGCTTCCTCGGGAAATCCCGATCCTGTCAATCATCGTCAAAATACGTCACTAATACGTCTACAAACATTCACCTAAATTCCCTCAAAAAAATCTCCGAATCGAAAACCGAAAACCCGGGACCCTAAACATTCACCCTCGCGGAACCAAACTCATACGACTTCCGATTGACCCCAAAACCAACTCCATTGCACTCACCATAACTTCTAGACCAAAATCCAAGTTGACCACTTTCCCATCCGCCGCCGCACGCGCCCCCACGCGCCGCCCAAAGTGGCTGCGCGTGGCCCTCACGCGCCAGCTACAGTGTCACCCCCAACCTCGAGTGCACTGTGCTGAACCGGCCGCTGCAACTCGACCGGCGAGAACCGTTCTCCGCCGTTCGGTCACCATCTCACCTCCTTCCTTTACCATTTTCTTCGTCCAAACCTGCCCTAATCAGTCCCCAACTCCATTCACCTCGATTCATCTCCTACATCGTCGACTCAAGCTCGAACCAGACGGCCCCAAACTCCTCTGCTTCACGATCCAGCCACCCAGCTCACCTCCCTTCACGGTGGCTTCACCAAACTATTCCCTGAACCTCACTGAACCTAAACCAACCTTCCTAGACCTTCGACTCAGCCCCTACCTTCACGACTCGCCGTTTGAACCCACGGCCAAAACAGAGTACTGAAGGTCCCTCCGTCGTGCTCTCCACCACCGTGCACCACCCATCACGGCAGCACACTCAAACGATTCCTAGGACTCTCAGGAGTCTCACCCTAACCTCCAGATCCCTCGACTCTAGCCCTAGGTCCACGACTTTCCAAATGAAATCCACGGGAAAAACAGAGCAAAGATCTCACCTGTCGATTGCAACTCCGCCGTGCACACCGCCGCGTACTACGGTGTTCGTTGGCCTCCCTGCAGTCTCCTCAGCCTCCCCTTGCCTTGGTTGGAGCCACTCCACGGCGTAGCCACCACCTCGAACTCACGGTCTCCCTGTTTCCCCAAAACCTTTGCCGCACCACCGCCGTGCCGCCGTGCACGATTGTACCACCAAAACACGACCAGCAGCTTCCTCTTACCTCCTTGTTCCTCTCTCTCTCACCAGGACTCGTCAATTACCACGATCAATCCTCACCTTCTCCTCACAAGCTCTCTCTGTTTCTCTGTGTTTCGAAGAACACACTACACGGGTAAGCACGAGTGCACCCCAAATAATTGGGCTGTAACACACAGGATTCTCCCAGAATCCTCTAGCCCATTGCCACATGTCACCCATCCTCCTTACTCTCTCCCCACTCTCACCAAATGGCTCCATCCCAGCCGTCCATTTCCTTCTTTCTGCACAAATCCCAATGTGCAGAAAGACCAAAATACCCTCCAATTTTACTCATTTTACGGTTTTACCAAAACTTCCTAGACCCGTAACTCTCGCCTCGTAAGTCCGATGAATACGTGCCGCCTGTCATCGAACTCAGGATGTCGAAAGCTACCTAACCATCCTAGGTCAACCTACCAAAACTCGATTATTCAAAAAGTCAACTATTCCCCCTAATTCACCCAAATTACGGTTATGCCCTCGACCTTCCGAACATCACAACTTCCTCCTCGGATGTCGGAATCAAGCGTGCCACCTGCCTATAGATTCGTGACATCCTAAACTACATCCTAGTCACTGGTCAACACCCATTTGACCACCCGAACTAAAAGTCAACTATTTTGCCCAAACCAGGGGCAAAATCGTCATTCTACACTCATGGACCCATCGGGACCACCTACCCACTACTTAACCTCAATAATCACACCTTATTCACTCTACTAATCCCGGCTCTCGGGACGGGTTGTTACAATCTACCCACCTAAATAGAATTTCGTCCCTGAAATTCCACAGCTAGTTCCCAACACCTAGGGTCTCCTACCCGGTAAATAACAACCTCTCCTGGGTTTCTTGTCTATCAACTCCACCTTGGGTATTTCACTCCATCCCCAACTACTGTTACCACGCCCAACCCTAGCTATGTAACAGCTGCATGGTGTACGCAAGGGAAACTCTATGAACAGAAAACAAAGGTATTTTACAATACCTCATGGGGAGTACCCGATAGAATTCACAGAGCACATCCTCGTCTACAACCACCCTACCTTCCCAAACCAACTCGACTACTAATCCAGACAATCGAACACCTATCTCCCTCGGCTGCTATTCCGGCCACAGTCGGAATAACTCTACAAAGTCCTAAAGGCAAACTCTAGCTTGTGGGTTCTCTCCTTCAATAACCTCATATCGATCAGTTAGTCACTCCTTTCCTGTACCTTCCGTCATCCTCCTACGGAACTCACTGTAACACTCCAAGTCCTCTAGGAAAACTCCTAGACTCTGCCCTGGATAACAATCAAACCTAAGTACAGCACAACCAAAAGTAAAACCAGTACCTGTCCCCGTATCTGATGTCAACTGATCCTCCTGCTGAGTCATCGAAAACACTCGGGCCTGAGATCCCGACGCTCTACCACGTCCCCTCGAACTACTCGTGGCAGTGCCACCCCCTCTTCTCGGGCTTGCTGTCCCTGACGCTGTACTCTGTCCAGGCTCCGCTACTCCTCGATCTACACCACTTTCCTGTGGCAACTGTGGACACTCACGTCGAAAATGACCTCGCTCCCCACAGTAGAAACACACATTCCAACCTGGTCCACTGCTCGGTCTCCCTATGGACGCTACCGACGTCGCACTCGCTTGCGGAGTCGGCGATGCTCGGTAACCCCAAAATCCTGAACTCTGGACACTGCCGGGCCTACCAAAACGATCATCGCCCGACGAGGACGATCCACCGAAGTTACCCCTTTTCGGTGTCCGCTGGCTCGAAGCTCCAGGAATAGATGGTTCCCGGCGTCGCACCGGCAAACTAGCCTCAACTCGCACCGCAGCATCCGACAAGTCTCGGAGGGTAGCAAAAGATCCAGCCGTCACTACGGCTCGAATCTCACCTCGCAAACCCAACTCAAACCTACGGCATTTCTCGGCTTCAATGGCCACAAAAGCAGGAGCAAACCGAGACAACATCTGGAACTTCCGTTCATACTCAGCCACTGTCATATTCCCCTGCTGGAGCTGCAGAAACTCCGTCTCCTTGGCGTCCCGGAAAGAACGAGGATAATACTGCTCCAGAAACCGTTCCCTAAACGTCTCCCAGGTCACACTGTGGGCATCCCAACCAGACAACTCGAGGGTATACCACCACTCGTACGCCGCACCATCCAGCAAGAATGTAGCCAACAATACTCGCTCCTCCGGTGGACAATGCATCACCGCAAAAATCCGCTCCAGTCTGGTAATCCACCTCTGGGCTTCCTCAGGATCAGCCCCGCCACTAAAAGTAGTAGCTCCGAGCCGCTGGGCTCGCTCAATCGTGGCACTCTCAGTCTCTCTGGCTACTTCTTCAGGTTGTGGAGAGGGTCTACGTCTCGGAGGCATCGTGAACCGTACGCTGAAAGAGGCATAGAAGTAGTCAAACAACTGAAACACAACCTCACAAACCAACAAACCCCAGAAACCCGACAAACCTAGGCTCTGATACCAATTGTCAGGACCCACCCCGGTTTCACCCCGAAACCCGAGGTAAATCCCGCTCCCGTCTGACTCCCCGACACAAAACTCAAGTAAAACTCACTCAAACCCAGTCAGACGCAGGAGTAATCAAAACAAAAGATCCCGAAGTTATCGTTTACAGAGCCTAGTACAAAAATACAAAGAAACAAAATCCGACAATAGATACACACACGCGGAGGAAAACTTAAGCACTCGAAAATCCCGCTTGTCACTTCGATGCCTAAGACACTGCCTCGACGTTAAGACCCCGCGCTAGCTCCACAACCTGGACGGCAATTTAAAACAAAAGTGTGAGTGGACCAGAAAGTACAAAGAGTTCAAAACCACTTTATATGAAAACCGAGTTTAACCCTCCGTTTTGAAACCACATGCATAACCAACAGTTATGAACACAGTTATAAAATAATCATTATAAAACATCATAAGAAACAGAAACACTATAAAATATCATAAGAAACCATAGCATGAGTATCAGAAACCGTATCAAATCCTCATTTCCCGATCGAATCTGCTGGACCTATCCGAGTCTTTAAACTCCCGAGTCTTTAAACTCAATCCAGGCCTTAATCATATCCGAGCCTTTAAACTCCCGAGTCTTTAAACTCAAGGCCTATGGGGGAAATCAATATATCCGAGTCTTTAAACTCCCGAGTCTTTAAACTCAATCCGGCCGGTCCCCCGTCACATATATCCGGGTCTTTAAACCCAATATCCAGATCCAGCAAATCCAATCCCAAAACCATTTGAAAACCATTTACCAAATCCTCATCCAAACCCGAATCCGAAATCACTGGTCCGAAGCCCTTCCGGCGTTCAGAACCGTCATTCCGAACCCAAATCCGGAAAAATATCCATTTTCATACCAAAACCACATGTAATCACAAATCATATTTCATAACCCATTTATCATTATCAGAAAACCTTTATAGGTAGAAATCCCAAAATGTGGCATCAAAATCCGAAAACCAGCATTTTCTCGAAAAACGTGCAAAATCCCGAAAACGTCTCGAAAAACGTGCAAATATCTCAATCACGTATAATCACGTAAAACCATCATAACATATGCGATAAACATAGTGTCTTAAGTAAAACCATCAAAAACGTATATAAAAACAGTTATGCATGATCGAGTTTAAGAAAAGGGTCCACTCACAGTACTGAGCCCTACTCGCGTCCCGAACGTCCAGCCCGTTCCTCGGCTTCCTCGGGAAATCCCGATCCTGTCAATCATCGTCAAAATACGTCACTAATACGTCTACAAACATTCACCTAAATTCCCTCAAAAAAATCTCCGAATCGAAAACCGAAAACCCGGGACCCTAAACATTCACCCTCGCGGAACCAAACTCATACGACTTCCGATTGACCCAAAACCAACTCCATTGCACTCACCATAACTTCTAGACCAAAATCCAAGTTGACCACTTTCCCATCCGCCGCCGCACGCGCCCCCACGCGCCGCCCAAAGTGGCTGCGCGTGGCCCTCACGCGCCAGCTACAGTGTCACCCCCAACCTCGAGTGCACTGTGCTGAACCGGCCGCTGCAACTGGACCGGCGAGAACCGTTCTCCGTCGTCCGGTCACCATCTCACCTCCTTCCTTTACCATTTTCTTCGTCCAAACCTGCCCTAATCAGTCCCCAACTCCATTCACCTCGATTCATCTCCTACATCGTCGACTCAAGCTCGAACCAGACGGCCCCAAACTCCTCTGCTTCACGATCCAGCCACCCAGCTCACCTCCCTTCACGGTGGCTTCACCAAACTATTCCCTGAACCTCACTGAACCTAAACCAACCTTCCTAGACCTTCGACTCAGCCCCTACCTTCACGACTCGCCGTTTGAACCCACGGCCAAAACAGAGTACTGAAGGTCCCTCCGTCGTGCTCTCCACCACCGTGCACCACCCATCACGGCAGCACACTCAAACGATTCCTAGGACTCTCAGGAGTCTCACCCTAACCTCCAGATCCCTCGACTCTAGCCCTAGGTCCACGACTTTCCAAATGAAATCCACGGGAAAAACAGAGCAAAGATCTCACCTGTCGATTGCAACTCCGCCGTGCACACCGCCGCGTACTACGGTGTTCGTTGGCCTCCCTGCAGTCTCCTCAGCCTCCCCTTGCGATGGTTGGAGCCACTCCACGGCGTAGCCACCACCTCGAACTCACGGTCTCCCTGTTTCCCCAAAACCTTTACCGCACCACCGCCGTGCCGCCGTGCACGATTGCACCACCAAAACACGACCAGCAGCTTCCTCTTACCTCCTTGTTCCTCTCTCTCTCACCAGGACTCGTCAATTACCACGATCAATCCTCACCTTCTCCTCACAAGCTCTCTCTGTTTCTCTGTGTTTCGAAGAACACACTACACGGGTAAGCACGTGTGCACCCCAAATAATTAGGCTGTAACACACAGGATTCTCCCAGAATCCTCTAGCCCCTTGCCACATGTCACCCATCCTCCTTACTCTCTCCCCACTCTCACCAAATGGCTCCATCCCAGCCGTCCATTTCCTTTTTTCTGCACAAATCCCAATGTGCAGAAAGACCAAAATACCCTCCAATTTTACTCATTTTACGGTTTTACCAAAACTTCCTAGACCCGTAACTCTCGCCTCGTAAGTCCGATGAATACGTGCCGCCTGTCATCGAACTCAGGACGTCGAAAGCTACCTAACCATCCTAGGTCAACCTACCAAAACTCGATTATTCAAAAAGTCAACTATTCCCCCTAATTCACCCAAATTACGGTTATGCCCTCGACCTTCCGAACATCACAACTTCCTCCTCGGATGTCGGAATCAAGCGTGCCACCTGCCTATAGATTCGTGACATCCTAAACTACATCCTAGTCACTGGTCAACACCCATTTGACCACCCGAACTAAAAGTCAACTATTTTGCCCAAACTAGGGGCAAAATCGTCATTCTACACTCATGGACCCATCGGGACCACCTACCCACTGCTTAACCTCAATAATCACACCTTATTCACTCTACTAATCCCGGCTCTCGGGACGGGTTGTTACAATCCTCCCATGTGTTGTATGTCTACGAACTATTGACTTCGAGGCTTATGTAACAATGCAATTGAAACTTCCATAAAGTTTTCCAAGTTAAAATTAACTTTTAGGTCATCAACCAAGGCAAGGGTAAATTCGTCCTTTTCCCATTTTTATTTACGAAATTGCCCCAATTTTCGGAACGGATCGTTACAATCTTCCCTCTTTACATAAATTTGATTCTCAAAATTTACATATGTAGGTCGAGGCCCAATTCCAGCACGCTCCCATGTCCGAGAATATCATATCCTCACATGTCCGGGATCATATCAGGCCTCCCTGGTCACACATCTCTAAACTCATTACCAGGTAGCCCCAAGATCTTGCAGAGTAAACACTTAACCAACCTCGGGATCCTGTAGCGTACTTGCAACGTTCGAGTAACCTCATGATCCTACAACATACCTGCAACGTCTGAATGACCTCACTCCCTGGGAAACACCCCGAGCATCAGCAGCCTAGGAACAATAAATCATGGCCTCTCTAGGCATAGTCTCCATAGGAGCTACACCTTTGGGACATCATATTAGGCCTCTCCTCAGGCACAAGTCTTTAAACTCTCTTTCAAGATCATAACATCACATCTACGAGATCAGACACATCTGGTACATGCCCAGGCTCAATCACATCTGGAACAAGAGCTAATCACATCTCTGGGATTAGACACATCTGCGTACATTCCCGAGCTTAGTAGCATCTGGAACAAGATCTTATCACATCTCTTGGATCAAACACATCTGGGTACATTACTGGGCTCAGCTGCACTCGAAACAAGATCTCATTACATTTCTGAGCTCAAACACATCGAGAAACATGTTTGGGCTCAGTCACATCTGGAGGACATTTCTAGGATCGGACACATCCGGGTAGTATTCCCGGATTCATTCACATCTGGAGGCGTATATCAGAGCTCAAATAAACAAATCAACCCAAAGAACAGTTGCCAAAATTTTTCTTTCAGCCAAATCCTTGACTCAAACCAAGTCAAAAACATTTTAACCCCGAGCATGTGCCCAAAAACACTGTTTACACAAAACAATCGTAAAACTTGTGTTTAGAATCAAATCAAACCCTAAATAAATAGTTTAAATCCATAAAATTACTAAACATATTTAAAATCATTTATTCTGCCCATTTAAATTAAAATCATGTGATAAACGATTTAAAACATTTATTTATGCATGCATCACAGTTAAACACACAAAATGTCCACTCACCGTGCTTTCGAACAATCTTAGTCTGCACCAAACACGATTCGAAATTCCTAGAATAATGTAACCTGGTTTGCTCTGAAACCAAATTAATAGGACCCTTCCCAAAATTTCTTTGATAAATGTGCCATGTCCTTCTCCTATTTTACAACCTAAATCGAAATTCCAGAATTGCCTTGGGACTTGCCAATACAACCGGAGAACCTGTCAGACAAGGAATGTAAATCGACCATGTTAGAATTATTATCTCGATATATGAACCAAATATATCTCATCCTCTTGGGGTCATCACTCACACCAACCAACTAACCCCTAACAAATAGTGAACTAGGTACATCGGCTCTTTGCAAGCCCTAATCTAATATCCTAGCTCTATCGAGCCTTCAATTGACTGACTCTTCTTGAGTCCCATTATGATATTCCAATTGTAAAAGAAACCCAAATCTAGTTTCTCGAAGTCTCGGGAGATTCATATGGGCTCTAATTCACATACTGTTATTTCGGAGACACAACTATTTTTACACGATTTCTGATTGAACTGAAACCTACACCAATGGGTTCATAACGTCACAAGCATGAAAATTGTATTGATTGTGACTAGAGATTCACCGTCACGTGGTGGTGGCAGGCCTATCACATGGAATGGACATGATTCAAGCTTAAATTTCTAGGAATTCTACATTTCCCTCATCTGTTGCTTGCGCCATGCCTCCCACCTCCAGCAACCATTAATCGGCACAAAAAATATGTGAGAAGATAATATTGTCCTTCACTGAACCTCAATGTCTTTATTGTGGTTCATGAAAGGGAGTGAATCTGTTTGGTGCTCCTTGGGTCAGAGTGTGTCATTTAAAATGATCTGAAAGACCCCAAAACTAGGTCAACTCGTCGTCATGAACGAGAGAGTGCTCTACGCCACGACGTGCCACCGTGGAAAGGGAAGACTACTCTACACGAGGCCATGCACGAGCAAAAGGTCTAAAAGTAGATTCATGCGCCATCATATATAGGTCAAAGGTCAAAAAGTTGCTTCACAGGCTGTCACGTACTAGCTAGAGGTCATACGCGCCAGCCTCGTGCACTTACATACCATAATATTCTCAATGAAATATTATGTCACCTAGATGGAATTTTATGAAATAATTAAAATATTATGTTAGACTTAACAGTGTTAGGGTTAGTTAGCCACAATCTAGCTTCCATATGAATGATCGCCCTCATTTTCTCAAATACTAGTTAAATAGCACCAGCTTGTCCTCGAGCTCTAAGGGACATGAGGTGACAGTGTTTAGCGCCCAACTTTCACTTGGTGGAGGTACACGAACAAACTACCCAGTCTTTCATGCGTGTATGGCTGGAGCGGCTCAAGGGCATAATTAGTGGGTTATATGTAGCACATTGGAGCTTAGGATAAATTTAGAAATGATTGTCATTTTATTGTTATTTCTTGTAAAACATGCAATTTTTTATTATGATAATCCTTAAGCTTGTTTTCAAAGTTGAGGGGTTTAATTGTCTTTTAAACTTAAGTTTTACACTGATATAATTGGTAAGGTCCACTCACCCTTCTGTTTTTATACCCGTTGGGTCCCGACAACACTTCATGCACTTGAAAGAGTTTGCAGTAGTTGCTCTGAAAATCACACCAGTAGTTTGTGTGTGACACAATGGAAATCGGTATAACTCATGTAGTTATTTGAATTGTATGATCATCGTAAGTATGGTACTATGCTTTTTACTTTTGTTGTCATGGTGAAATGCTAATTGATTTTTACTAACTACGTTTCACACAACCTTCTAAAATGCATTGTTTAATCATTTGACTTTCGTTATCTAGACATCATTATTCAAATGTCGGCCAGCATACCTAGATTTCGGTGTCCTGGTGTTTAGGTCAGGGTGTCTCACATATTGATTAGTATTTTTTCCTTAAAAAGGACTGCCTAGTCGCATAGGCACTAGGCCACTACCCATCGTCATGGGGGTGCCTAGCGTCATTTTGAATATTTAACTTCGATGTTTGTTGGAGCACGCAACTCTCTCGTAATCATGAATTTCAAGTTATGATTCTCTAGTGAAGGAAATGCACAAGAAGCCATCCTTTTGGTCGTTACTTGTAAGCATTCTCTATTTATGGTGAGGATACTGAGGGACTAAGCGTGTAAGGGAGCCCATTCATAAGTCAAATTTTCATTTCGGTGCTAACATTAAGTAGCCACTTTGAAAATCATTTTATGGATTTTCTAATTGAATTACTAAGTTGATTAATGAAATTTGTTAAATGATTTAAAAAAATAATTAAGGGTATGTTTAGATAGCTATGAATTTGGATTTAAATTTGTCTTTGTGCCTCTAAACCCAAATTTATCTGTTTGGATAATTATTTGTTGTGAGGATTATTTGGCCCAAATTCTCTACAGATTTCATAAAGTAAATTTTAAAAATTTCAAATCCGTTTTGAAACTAGTGGTAGGATCAAATATCAGGGAAATGGGAGAAAGTTTGAGAAAAGAGAGAAAAGAGGAATTCTATTATTTCATTCATGCCTTGTGTGTCAGGACCCGACCCTCTTCTGTCAGATCCCGATTCATCTAGCACGATATTGTCCGCTTTGGGCCTCGCCCTCACGGTTTTGTTTTCGGGAGCTCACGGTGCAACTTCCCAGGGGGTCACCCATCTGGAATTGCACCAGCCTCAACTCGCTTAACTTTGGGGTTCCAATCCCCCCCAAAGCCACTGAGCTCCCAAAAGGCCTCATGCTAGATAGGTGTGTGCCTACACCTTTAAGGCACACCACCATTCCCTTCCCAGACCATTCCCCCTCGCAGGAATGTGAGATTGTTCACCGTTCCCTCAAGGACCCGGGTCTTACAATCCACCCCCCTTAGGGCCCAGCGTCCTCGCTGGCACACTTCCCGGTCGGGGTCTGGCTCTGATACCAAATTGTCAGGACCCGACCCTCTTCTGTCAGATCCCAATTCATCTAGCACGATATTGTCCGCTTTGGGCCTCGCCCTCACAGTTTTGTTTTCGGGAGCTCACGGTGCAACTTCCCAGGGGGTCACCCATCTGGAATTGCACCAGCCTCAACTCGCTTAACTTTGGGGTTCCAATCCCCCCCAAAGCCACTGAGCTCCCAAAAGGCCTCATGCTAGATAGGTGTGTGCCTACACCTTTAAGGCACACCACCATTCCCTTCCCAGACCATTCCCCCTCGCAGGAATGTGAGATTGTTCACCGTTCCCTCAAGGACATGAGTCTTACATTGTGGCTCCTACACAACAGACTAAATATACTGAATAAAGGAAAATGCTCTCTTCAAATCACCTACAACCTAAAAGCCTATACTCGAGCAATACAAAAAGGAAAGGGTTGGTCCCATAATCATAGTGGGCCTTCAAATGGTATGGTGAGAGGTTGGGCTTATCAACTCCCACCCCCTTAAGAACAAGCGTGTCAGCAAGCATGGAAATCAGGAAAACGGAGCTGGAAATCATGTGCTACCTCCTAAGTAGCATCCATAAAGGGAAGTCCCATCCACTTGATCAACCACTTAGGAATAGGCCCTGGTTGGAAAGATGAGGCAAAGTACTAGAACACTATACTTGATCACCAATACGCCGCTTGAGTAGCGAGGTGTGAAACACGGGATAGATACGTGCCTGGGAAAGGAAGCTGAGATGATAGGTGACCAAACCAACACGGCATAAGATCTGAAAAGGGCCGTAGAACTGGGAGACACCATTGAATTGGAGCGGCTGGCCACCGTGGCTTGGCGGTAAGGGTGGAGTTTGAGGAAAACCCAATCACCCACGGCATATTCCCGCTCTATGCGTTGCTTATCAACATGCTTCTTCATACGGTATATGAACCAAATATAGATGAGGCAACGTACCAGACCCTGGTTAGAAAGATGAGGCAAAGTACTAGAACACTATACCTGATCACCAATGCACCGTTTGAGCAGCGAGATGTGAAACACGGGATAGATACGTGCATGGAAAAGAAGGCTAAGCTGATAGGTGACCGAACCAACACGGCCTAAGATCTGAAAAGGGTCGAAGAACCTGGGAGACAACTTCGAATTGGAGCGGCTGGCTACCGTGGCTTGGCGGTAAGGGTGGAGTTTGAGGAAAACCCAATCACCCACGACATATTCCCGCTCTGTGCGTTGCTTATCAACATGTTGCTTCATTTGGTTCTGCGCCATGGCTAAATTAGACTTCAAAAGGCCAAGAAGGCAATCTCGGTCCTGCAATGCAGTGTCCACCGCTTGGTCACTAGTGGAACTAGGCAGATAGGAAGTAATGGACGGTGGAGTAACACTATACCAAGCCTGATAAAGAGTAATTTTTATTGCAGACTGAAATGTGGTGTTGTACCACCACTCAACCCAAGGCAGCAAAGAAACCCAAGAAGAGGGCTTATCTGAAACAAAACACCGAAGATAGTGTTCAATAATACGATTGAGTACCTCAGTTTAGCCATCCGTCTGCGGGTGGTAGGTGGATGAACGACAGAGCTTGGTACCTTAAAGACAAAAAAACGCCTCCCAAAAATTACTGACATAGATAGCATCACAATCACTAATGATGCTACGAGGCATAACATGGAGACGAAAAATCTCACGAACAAATATTTCTGCAATTTTGGTTGCCGTGTACGAGTGAGAAATGGCCACAAAATGAGCAGACTTGGTGAATCGATCAATGACTACAAACAGAGCATTCTTGCCAGATGAAGGAGGAAGACCTTCGACAAAATCAAAAGAAATATCAAGGCAAATACCCTCAAGGATAGGAAGGGGTTGTAACAGACCCGGGGGGTGCAATGGTTCATAGGACTGACGCTGACATTTATCACAGACGGCGACAAAGGCCTTGAGTACCTTGCGAAACCCAGGCCATAGAAAATTATGTGCAACTCGTTTGTATGTACGCAAAAAACCGGAATGACCACCCTCCTTGGAAGCATGAAAGTCCTGAAAAATTGCAGAACGAAAACCAGAACTTAGTGGCACAAAGATAGGGCCCTTGTAGTACAAGGTGTGTGTAACACCCCGGAAATTCGAGGATTATAATAATGTAATTTAATGTATGAATTGACGTTTTTACCCCTGTGAATGGTATTTCCAAATTGTTGACTTTTTGATTTGAGGGTCAAATGGACTTTGACCAATTACCGTGACGTAGTTTGGGACGTCACGAGTCCATAGACAAGTGGCACGTCCAATTCGGACGATCAGGGTAAAAGTTATGACTATCGGAAGTTCAGGGGCATTACCGTAATTTGGACGATGGGGGCGAAAATGTTGACTTTTCGTTTGACAACTAATTTTCACAGGACTCAAAGACCATTAGGTAGGTCTCGATGCCCTGAGTCTGTAGACAGACGACACGCCGAAATCGGACTTCGTATGGCTGAGTTACGGGTCTAGAAAGTAAAGGGCATTTTGGTAATTATTGAACCAGGGGCATTTTGGTCATTCTACCCCTGGTTACTGTAGCAACCGCGGGGGGAACATGGGCGGCACCACCATGTGCGGTGGTTCAGTGTGCAATTGTTTATGCAAGTGTGTGTTGGAAAGAGAGGAATGTCTAATGCTTTGGAACGTGGTTTGATTCATCCACCCAACAAAGGCTACATAGTTTATTTCGATCGAAGCTTTTTCGGGGAACCAATCTTAGTGGACAGTAAGGCTTCCACGAGCCTCTGGGACGGCTTAAAATGTTTAAAACTGAATAGGAATTGAGTGAGCTTCACTCTGCCGTTGAAAGAACTGAGAATAGGTGAGGAACCAGAGAGAAACCATTTCGGGAAAATTTGGAGGGAAATCGGGTTTTCAATTTCTGGTGATTGTTGGACCAAACCAAGGCCTGGTTTAGTCTTCTGGGAGTGTTTGGAACTCAACCATATCGAAATCGGAGGCCATCAGCCACGGGTGAGCTGGGACGGTGACTGCAGTGTTCAGAGAAATTTCAGTGGATCGGACGACTAACTCCAGGTGAGTGTTGGTTCAATTGATCGTTCATTTTAGTTCGTTTTGATCCTATTATGCTTCCTGTGAAGTTAATTGGAGATTGAATTAGAAACCAGGAAGTTCTGGTGATTGACCCGTTTGGTTGATCACGGGTCGATGGGTCGATTGGGGACTTGTCGAGGTTGATTAATGTCTCAGAACCTAAATTGGATAGTTAATGAACATGTTAGAATCAAATATGAGTGAAATCGAGTGGAAATTGAGGGTTAATTAACCGGGTCAAGCCGCAGGTGGCATGCCCGTATTATAGAAAAACGGGTGAAGGTGGTGACACTGTAGCTACAGTGTCAGGCGCGTGACTTTCACGCGCAGCCACTTTGGGCGGCGCGTGAGAGCGTATTGGACCTTATCTTTGATCACGATCAACATGAATTTTGTTCATCTCATCATTCTGAACATTTTTGGTGAATTAACCATGTTGATCTGAGATAGTTTTGATGGGGCAGTTTAGGGCCGGTTGTCTCGGGAAACGTGTTGGACGGTTTCCCCGAGCCGGTTTCTGTTTTGGACTTTTTGGATAAATGTTTAAGACTTGTAGTGACCCTTACGTGTGATTTGGACTGACAGGAATTGTACGATAATCCCGGTACAAGTTCGTACGCGCAGGTTCACCGCGGGATCGTACTGTGAGTGGGCCCGATTTCATTAAACCCTTGCATGCTTAAATGTTTTCTGTTTTACTTATATATTCATATGCTGGATTTAAGAAACGGTTGATGATATTGAAATTATGGTTAAGGCACGTTTCACGGTATTTGGGTTTGAGACCCGTTTGATGAAACTTAAAGATTGGTTTTGGATTTGATCTATATATATATATATATCTATGTTCTGCATGTGGATATCGATAAAATGTATTTGGTACTGCACTGTATAGATCCATTCTTGTGATACTGTCTCCTCCGGATGTGGTACCCCGGAGTGGTCACGTCTCACTCTTATTTGAGATGCCGTACCTGGACAGGGTTCGGGGATTGGATTCGGGATTGAGACCCCGAGTGGCACGCGTAGCCTTGAGACTGTGACCTTATTGGACGTCAGGGACGTCAGACATCGGGGATGTCGGGATTGGAGTGTATAGTGCAGTGGTTAAAAATTATGTTTATGGTTTTATTACATGCCTTATGGTTCATATTATATGATTTATGGTTTTAAATTCTGATGCATGCATGTTTGGAAAACGGATGGGTAAATTATATGTTTTATTTATTAAACGGTTTTATAAACTTGAGTTTCGGCCCACTCACCCTTATTGTTTTGGTAACCCCTCCAGGCGGTGCTATTGAGGTAGAGGAGGATCCTGAGGCTGAGGCATAGATCTACTTCCGCGTACCTGATCTCATGTTGGGTGGTTTGCCCGCAGGTTTATTTTAGAGTCGTGCTCGCAATTTGTAATTTGGAACTTTATCCCTTGTCTGACATCGGTTTATTTCGGATTTGATGTATAACTTTATTTGGTTATTTATTCATTTGAACTTTTGAGGTTAAAATTGGAACGTTATTTTGGGTGTCAGACGGGAGCAGGGCACGTCCCCATGTGGTCCCAAGGGGGTCGGGGCGGGTCCTGTCAGTGTCAGTAGCAAATGTAAAGTGCTTGGGCAGGGCAGAGGTTGTCTAGACGCGATCAATGAGGTCTGAAGTTTGGGGATCATTGGAATAAAAAGACTGAATGTCCTTAACATAATAAAAAATGGGCATCGAGAGACCCATCAAAAACAAAAGGTCATACTGCCGAGATAGGGCATCAAGAACAATATTAAGGGACCCCGCATGGTATGTCACTGTGCAATCATAGCCAAGGAGCTTAGGCAACCATTTGTGTTGGGTGGGAGTATTGAGGCGTGGATTGAGAAAATGTTTGATAGTCTGGTGATCCATCTTGATGTGGAAATAGTGACCCAACAAATAAGGACGCCAATGTTGGACAACATAGATGATTGTAAAGAGCTCCTTGTCATACATAGAGAGATGGAGGTTACATCTTGATAATGGCTTACTGAGGAACGATATAGGGTGGCCCTGCTGTTGAAGGAAAACTTCAATACTAGAGTGAGAGGTATCAGCTTCAATCGTCAATGGAAGGGAGAAGTCCGAAAGACGGAGCTTAGGTGTAATGGAGAGGGACAACTTGAGCTACTGGAAGGCAGAGTCAACCTTAGGAGTCCAGTGAAAACCATCAACCTTGAGCAGAGCTATCAAAGGTTTGCAATGGAACCAAAGCAAGGGACGAACTTCCTGTAATAACCTGTAAGGCCCAAGAAGCCGCGGAGCCCTTTAACCGTGGTAAGCTTAGCCCAATTGACAACAACCTGAATTTTGTGGGGGTCCACCTCGACACCTGCGCCAAAGATATAATGAGCCAAGTACTTAAGGTGCGGTAAGGAAAAAGAACATTTGGACAGCTTCAGGTATAAGGAATGAGCCATCAAGCTATCAATGACCTGCTGAAGATGACACAAGTTGTAACGACCCGTCCCGAATTCCAGTATTAGATTAGTGACTAATCGTGATTAGTGAGGTTAATCCGTGATTAGTTGGGCGAAATCGGACGAACGATGCAAAATGATCGTTTTGCCCTTGGACGTGGGTAAAACGTTGACTTTTCTTTTTGGCAGTCAAATGGACTTTGGCCGATGACCGCGACGTAGATTAGGACGTCGCGAGTTCATAGACAGGTGGAACGTTTGATTCCGACGTTCGAGGAAAAAGTTATGACGTTCAGAAGTTTAAGAACAATTTGGTAATTTTGGTTAAAAGGGGCAAATAGTTGACTTTTGACCTGGGAGGTCCGATCGCCAAGGGCCGAGGACCATTACGTAGATCGGGATGATACGAATTCGTAGACAGGCGGCACGTCGAATTCGGACGTTCGACGGTGAAGTTACAGTTCAAGGAAGTTTCGGGTCACTATTGCACGTTTTACCAAACGACTTAACTTTTGGATCCTAGTGGGGCCCAGATATTTCAGCAGGCCCAAATGGATGAGTGACAAGTGTCACCCATCCATTTCCCACCATCCTACATACATGCATCGATCATTCCTTTGTTCCATACAACCCAAAACATAAACCCGATCTCATGTTTGAACCCAAAACCCATGTCCCTTTCCTTTTGGTTCTATGAGAGGCCAGGAGTGGAGGAAGGATGAGTGGCTGCTGTTGACAAGGGCCGCCGTGGACGGCGGTGGTGACCAAGAACCCCCAGGTAACCCGACAACCCATTTTGCTTATTTTATTTCGAATTTTTGGCTTAAACGGTTATGGACGGATTTGGGTGTTGGGATGTTGATTAATGGGTTGTAGGAGAGGTTAGGAACGGTTTAGGATGGTGGTGGAAGGATGCACGGCTCAGGGGGTGGCCGGAAAAACGAAGACCGTGAGGGGTGCCTTGAATGGATCAATTTAAGGGTTTTTAATTAGTTTTCTTCACATGATTAGATTCATAGGGAAGTAAGGAAGATTATAGGATTGATTAGGAAGGGAATCGGACCAAAATGAGAAGGGAAAATCACTGGACCGGTCATGCCGGTCCAGACCGGTTCAGGTGCAGGAAAAACCCGGTTCGTCCATTTAGGAAGATGATGAACAGTGCGAGCGTGATCTCACGTGCAGCACCTTCCCTGGGCGTTTGGGGGCACGTGAGGGACTATTTGGGAATGTTTTCAACACGTGAAATCTTCTATTCGATGTAACAAACATTTTGGGACTGATTTCGTGTCGATCGGACACCGTTTCGATAATGTTCGGGGCATCGGAAGGTTTAGGATCGGGATTAAAAATAGTTACAAATTCAAGAAAATTACGGGGCTTTAGTGGGAGGTTATTTAAGTAGTTAGAAACCTTCTATTACGATTTGGACAGGTTTGGGAGTCCTGGTGACGGTGATTGGCTCGAGAGAGCCGTATGGCATGCGTATCGAGGCGGCAGCTCGGACGGTCTATAAGTGGACTTACTTTCTGAAATCGATGCATGCATAAATTTTTATTATATTTTTTAATACATGTTTGGTGATGCCATGAGTGCATTTGGTTGTGGTTACATATATGCACGCATTTCGAGGTTTCGACCTTATACGGTGCCTATACAGGTCTATATTTCTTTGATGGTCTAAATGAAATGGATTTGGATTTGCAAAAGGATAAACTCGGGTATGAGACCCATTTGGTTTTGTCTCGGGCATATGACGCTATTGATGGCCTTCGGGTCCAAATCGTGGTCGCGACGAGTGTTATGCGCATGGCGACAGATGATACGATGCTCGCCTTCGAACTAGGATATGTTCCTTCCAGAGAGGTCACGATGCACATTTCATTGTCGGGCAGCTGAGGGAGGCTCAACTTCGGAGTGCTGACGGTTCAGGGTATCGATCGGTGATGAGTGTACCATGATCTTGTGGTGGTCGCGTCGGTTGATTCGTTCACGGCGACATACCAGGATTGAGGGCGATCCTGGATAGATGGTTGCACGCATCACTATGATCGGAGTCGTGACTGACCCTGAGATATCGGGCACGATGCCTAGATGAGTCATGTGTTCGGGCACGAGACCCGATTTTACTTTACGGTTATGATATCGGGTCGGGGACCCTAATGGATTTTTAGGTTCATGACGGTTTATGGGAACCGGCATGAACCCTTGGAAGGTTTTCATGATTCATGATGGTTTATGGGAACGGGGCATGAATCCATTGAAAATTTTTAAGGATGATTTCGTTATATATATATATATATATGTATATTCATATACCTTTCTTTACTTGTACTATCTCCTCCGGGGAGGGTCGTTGGCCTGGGTGGACCCAGGAGTAGTCACGGAGCACCGACTGAGTGGAGTCGCCCCCCAGTTGGGTTCCTTACTCTCAGGAAGGCATGGATCATAACCTCAGGGCGGGTCATTGGTCTACGGACATTGACCTTGAACTGAAAGACTTGGGTTGAGACCCCGGGTAGCACACGCGTAGCTTTGGAAACCATGACAGGCTTAGTTGTTTGAATTATATGTATATACGATATATGATATGTGATATATGATATATGATGTGTGATGTATACATAATTTGGGCTGAGTCCCGTATGGATTTGGGCAGTGGCCCCTATGGTTGGCATCTTCATGGATTTGGGCAGTGGCTCATGTATTCAGTTTCATTTATGATTTTGGGCTAAGGCCCTAATGAACGGTTTGATAAATGGTTTTTGAATGCATGCATGCTTTTTAGTGAAGGATACAAATGTCTTCGTTAAAATGTTTTTATAAACTCCTTGTTTTATCCACTCACATCTTTTAATGTTTTGACTGCCCTTCAGGTTGATAGCGGATGTGGACTATAGCAGAGACCGAGATATCACATACCTCCTCCGGATCCTGGCATGCTCTGATGGCCCGAGAGGGCAAAGGTTGGAAATATCCCTTGTCTGACACTTCGTGTCAGACGGGAGCATGGTCGTCCCGCATTAATCCCAGCAGGATTGGGATGGATCCTGTCAGCGTGGTATCAGAGCTTTGGCTAGCTCATATCAGAGTGGGGTTGTCTCTATTCGAGCAACCGTGTAGCTCTTGGAGTATCGTGCAGGTCGAGGATGTGATGTCTCAATGGGCTACAGTTCGTGATCAACCTGATAGTTAGGATGCCGGTACAATAGTTAGTAGGATGGAATCGTGGAATGTCTTGGTTCGGCATTTGATGTCGAGGCTGCCATAGTCCTGTCGTGGTTGGCAGTGTGGGACACTATGATAGGATGAACGTAATAGTACTCTAGAGTTTTGATCGTGAGACAGTTAGTGGGATCGTCTTTCACGATGTTGTAGGATCGATTTGACGACAGTTTGGTGTTGTGACCATCGATGGTCGGATCTTGTTGAGTTGGTGGCTATGCTGCTAGGACCAGCCGGGTTCGAAGAATTCTAGTTGAATTGACGGTAGGATTGGATTGACATCCTTACGATGTCGAGACCGACCGTCGGTTATGATCGGTCGAGTCATGTCAGCTTTAGTGAGAGGACTGCACTCCGCAGTCAGGGTTGTACTTATCGGTTAGACCTAGTTGGTTGTTGTACTACTTTAGCTGTGATGGATTGTTGGTACAGCTAAGGTCATGGGCGACCTGGTAGACGACTTTGATTAAGTCGAGTTACGACTGGTTAGAGTTGGTTGGACAGGTTATCAGGGTTGGTACTTGTCGATGGAATCCCGGTGTGGGGATACAGAGTATTTAGTACGGGCGGTTGATTCCTTTGGATGCAAAATCTAGATCGTGATGTCTGGAGGTTAGGTCTGCATGAGTCTGTGGCAGGTACTACGACCGAGAGTGATTGTAGTTACGGTTGTTGTGCATCGGGGACGTTCGGAGAACGTTTCTTTTCCCGTATGAATTGTCAGGGTGACTGTACCCAGAGTTGTTGGGTACTAGGGAGGCAAAGTTTCTCCCATATGAGTAGAAGTATGGGATCGTCGTTCGGTATGAGCAGAGATTCAGGGTTGTCAGTTTTGCACACGATGTGCCGATACTGATGCTGGTTGCGTGTGCTGATACTGATACTAGTGTGGATACTCGTGTGTTGATACTGGTGTTAGTGTGCTGATGCGGAGGTTAGTACTGATACTATTACTGGTGCTAGAGTTGGGGATTGTGCTGATACTGATGCTGGTGCTAGTGTGTTGATACTAGTATTGATGTTAGTGCTGGTGCTGGTGCTGGTGCTGGTGCTGGTGCCGGTGATTGTGATGACTCTGAGTCACGAGTCGGGATGTGACTCCGTCGAGATGGACATGTGTCTGTAACCAGTCTAAATGGGACACGTAGTCGATGTTCAAGTGGGTTGGTTCCGATATGGTTGGAACAACGGAATCGAGAGAGATTGTGATTGAGGTGATGAGAGGAATACGGGTTTTCCGCATTGGTAATGGGTATTTCGAAGTCATTTTGGGTGACTTCTCAGATTTTACCATGGTAAATGATGGTAGATGATGGTTGTTGTCACCAGTACATTGGTCGTGTATTGGTTGGTGGACCCGGGATTTGTCTTGGGTCATCAGGAGGAGTTGAGTATTTCGAAGTTAGGTGAATGAGATATCTCATTTTCTACTTGGTGGCAGAAGATGTTGGGTTACATGGCGTGGTGAATGCAATGAGTTTTTGTTCGCATTCACGTAGGATAATTTTGATGTCATCGGTTTGGATCATCCTTGATTTTCCTAGGTGGAATGACAAGGATCAATATGAGGTAATCAGTGAGGATCCAGAGTTTCGGTGTGTTTCGTCGTTGACTGATCTGTTTAGATGTGGGAATAGGTTGACGAACGATGCGTCAGTATGCAGATTCGTTGAGGGTGTAAGACCCTATGGTTTGGAATCTGGTAGTTAACTGTGTGGATCCTAGGTGGATCAGGATCGTGGTGTTGAGGATATAGGGTATTGTGACGATCTAGGATCGCCATATGGATTGGAATATTGATGTTGACTTTGGGCGTCGTGACGATCGAGGATTGTGACATCTATATTGGGTTGACGTAGTGATGGATCTGGATCAAGATCTTGATGGTCCAGATAGGTGGAGAATTTATCGCTCTTACTTGGATGTTTGAGTTGAGCATGTTGGGACTGAACTTCTTTTCGAAGTGAATCTCGTATGATATATTACTCGGGCGAGTAGGTGTCCAACGAGGTCAGATTTTGTCAGCCTTAGAGATGTGTGGATATTGGGATTGGCTTCCCTATGAAGTCAATCGAATGTTTTGTGGTAATCAATTTAACGGGTAACCGATAGGTTCGGAATTGGTGCGTCTCGGTAGACGAGAACGAGATTTCGAGTTTTGGAATCGAATTTCAGGATGACGATTCAGGATTCGATTTTGGAGCTTGAAAGTGGCTTTCTGAATTTGGGTTCGGAATGGTTATTCCAAATTCTAGCTTACAGAATAATGATTTCGGATTCGGATTTGGAAATGGATGTTGAGTGGGAGTTGTGATCTGTCTAGCACCGGATTGGACAGATGGACTCCATAATTGAAACGTGATTGGCTATGACCTAGGTGGTTATAGTCTGATTGATGGATAGATGTACATTGTAACAACCCGTCCCGGAAGTTAGGCTTAAGACAGTGATTAGTGAAGGATTAGTAAGCTTAATCGGGGGTTAGTTGGTCCCGATAAGGTCGTTAGTGTAGAATGACGATTTTGCCCCTAGAACGGGCAAAAAAGTTGACTTTTAATTCGGGTGGTCAATTAGGTTTTGACCGATGACCAGGACGTCACGAATCCGTGGACAGGTGGCACGCCCGATTCTGACATCCAAGGAGGAAGTTATGATGTTCGGAAGGTTGAGGGCATAACCGTAATTTGGGTAAAGTATGGGGAAAAGTTGACTTTTCGTACGATCGGGTTTTGACTTGTTAACCTAGGATCGTTAGATAGATCTCGTCGTCCTGAGTTCGATGACAGGCGGCACGAGTTTATCGGAGTTAGGATGTGTGAGTTACGGGTCTAGAAAGGTAGTGGCAAGATCATAATTTTGGCTTAAAAGGAAGGGCATTTGGGTCTTTTATACTTTGGGCCTGGTGCAACAGAGAGGGACAAATGGAGGGCTGAGATTGAGCCACTTGTGAGAGAGTGTGAGAGGATTGTGACGTGTGGCAAGGGCCTAGTGGCTTCTAGGCGTGTGCACGGTCCTAATTATTTGGGGTGCCCGTGTGTGTTCGTGCTTGTTCGACCAGAGAGAAGAACAGAAATAGAGAGTGAAATTGGGAGAGGAATTGATCGATTGAGTATGTGGGTGAGAGGTTGGTGAGTTGTGAGAGTGATTGAGAGAAGGGAGGAAAGTGGTGAGTGATTTGAGAGTGAGGATTGTGAAGGAAATCAGAGGAGTGGGAGGTTTGAGTTCTCAGAGAAAACAGAGAGGAAGTGAGTGATCGTGGTGGTGGTGTGGCCGTGTGCGGTGTAATTGGACTAGACAGGGAACAAGGACGACTCTGTGGACTTCAGGGAGTGCGGCGGTGAGCACGGCGGCGGTCGACGGCAGGTAATTCCTTCTCCCTGTGTAAGTGCTCTGTTTTGCCGTGATTTTCAAATTGAAAGTCGTGGCTTTAGGGGTTGAATCGAGGAGTCTAGTGAGGTTTAGGGGACTCAGTAGGGTCCTAGGTAGCTGCTGGTTGAGCAACCGTAACAGGGAGTGCACGGCGGAGTCCTGTACGACGGAGGATACACGGCGTCCTCTGTTTTTTTTTCAGTTTGGGTTCAAACGTTGAGTCGTGGGTTTAGAGTAAGAGTCAAGGGTTCTGGTTGGTCCTAGTCGACTTCTTAGGTCCTTAGGAACCGTCTACGGTGGTTGCCGTGGCGGGGGACGACCTGGTTGGCCGGGAGGAAGAACAGGGGTTTATTGGGTTCTGGTTTCGAGCTTGAGTCGACAGGTTTTAAGTTGAGTCGAGGTGGTTGGAGTATAGGAATGGATAGCTTAGGACGGGACGAAGAGGATGGTGAAGAAAGGAGGTGTTTTGGTGCAGGTACAGCGGTGAACCGTCCTCGCCGGTTCGAATTGCAGAGGCCGGTTCGACCGGGTCGACTCGAGGAAGACGATGGTACTGTAGCTGGCGAGTGAGGGCCACGTGCAGCCACTTTGGGCGACGCGTGGGGGTGCGTGCGGCGGCGGTTGGGAAAACAGTCAACATGGTTTTTAGTCTAGGAGTTGTGACGAGTCTAATAGGATTGGTTTCGGGTTGTTCGGACGTCGTTTGAAGTTAGTTCCGCGAGGTCGAAGGTTTAGGGTTCCGGTTCGTTACGTTTAGGACCCAGGGATTTTTAGGGAAGATTAGGTGGACTTTCGTAGATGTGTTAGTAACGTACTTCGGTGGTTGTTGACCGGATCGAGACTTCCCGAGGAAGCTGAGGAACGTACGAGACGTTCGGGACGCGATTGAGGGCTCGGTACTGTGAGTGGACCCTTTCCTTAAACTCGAGCATGCATAACTGTTTTTCTATAATTGTGTTATGGTTTTAATCATGATTCTATGTTTATCGGATATGCTTGGTTGATTTTACATAATTGCACGGTTTTCAAGGAAGTTCAGCTTTTAGCACGTTTTACGAGAAATGGTGATTTCTGAGTATAATCCCATGGTTTTGGAGTTTTCAAATGATAAATGGTTTTTAGTGATTATAAAGGGATTTTGGAACGTGATTTGATGATTAAGGTTTTCAGTTTTAGAATCGGATTTCGGAAAACGAAATTGGGTTTTAAAGTTGAAAAGTGGATTTCCCAATTTGGGTTCGGAATGACGGTTCTGGATGCCGGAAGGGCATCGGACCAGTGATTTCGGATTCGGGTTTGGATGTGGATTGATAAATGGTTTTCAAATGGTTTTGGGTTGGATTTTCTGGATCTGGTTATTGGGTTTAAAGACCCGGATATTGATTTGACGGGGGACGGGCCCGGATTGGGTTTAAAGACCCGGATTGAGTTTAAAGACTCGGGAGTTTAAAGACTCGGATATATTGATATTTCTCCCGTAGGCCTATTGAGTTTAAAGACTCGGGAGTTTAAAGACTCGGATATTATTGAGGCCTGGATTGAGTTTAAAGACTCGGATAGATCCAGCAGGTTTGATCAGTTGGTTATGGCTTGGTACTTATGTTTTCTGATACGATTTTTATGATGCTTATGAGATGATTTCTATAACTGTTTTTATAGTGTTTCTGTTTTTATGATGAGGTTTATGTGATTTATAACTGTTTTGGTAACTGGGTTATGCATGTGATTTCAAAACGGAGGGCTAAACTCAGTTTTCTTATAAATGGTTTTGGAAACTTTTCTTTTATTTATGGTCCACTCACACCTTCTGTTTTAAATTGCCCTCCAGGTCGTGGAACTAGCGCGGGGTTTCGGCGTCGAGGCAGCGTCTGAGGCATAGAAGTCACGAGAGGGATCCCGAAGTGTTTTAAATTTTCCCGTGTGCGTGTATCTAGTTTATCAGTTTTCCTTCTTTTGTATGTAGAACTATGCTCTGTAAACTTAAATTTCGGGATGTTTTGTATAGTTCTCCTGCGTCTGACTGAGTACTTTGGTGGCTTCGAGTGAGTTTATTTTGGTTTTGTGTCGGGGTGTTAGACGGGAGCAGGATTTACCTCAATTTTCGGGGTGAAACCGGGGTGGGTCCTAACATACATACCTTGTACGTAGTTCGAGGTACGATACCGGGAAAACTTGTGGTGCCTGGTGACGGTATATAGGTTATACCGGTGGTATGTTAGTGAGCGTGTTGGTAGTCGGCTTAGTTCCGATACCATCGGATTAGTTGAGGACGTGAACTGGACATCGAGTACTGTGCATTGGGTCATGGTATTTCTGATGGGTTCAGTTACACACAGGTCGAGTGAAATGTTGGTAAGTGTTTACTCAGGTTGAGTAAATTGGTGGTCGGTGTAACCACAAGTGAGTATCGTGTTAGTTTTTGACTGGCGATTGTCAAGTGGTGACAGTTTGTCGAAGGTGTCAGCGTGGATCGGTTAGTTAGATTTGGTGACTCCCTGTGGGAGCAGATAACAGGATAGATTGGTGATTGAGCAAGGAACCGTCCTGTTGATTGTGTCAACAAAATGGTAGATTTGACAAGTGGTGTCAATTTGGAACGTATGGCTACTATCATTCGACGTGGTCGAACGTAGTCGATACGACGTGAGTATTAGCGGTACGTCTGAGTGCAGACAAGTATTGTATTAGCTATTGGGTGCTAGTGTCCACATGAGATGAGATCGAATTATTTGCACGGGGTGGATGTGGAATCGGGATGGTTGGAATTTCGAGAACGAAACTAATTAAGGAGGGAAGAACGGTTGGAATTAGGTCGGTTGGAATTTCGAGGACGAAATTAATTAAGGAGGGAAGGTTGTAATGACCCGTCCCGAATTTCAATATTAGATTAGTTACTAATCGTGATTAGTGAGGTTAATCCGTGATTAGTTGGGCGAAATCGGACGAACGATGCAAAATGACTATTTTGCCCTTGGGCATGGACAAAATATTGACTTTTCGTTCTGGCTGTCAAATGGACTTTGACCGATGACCGTGACGTAGATTAGGACGTCACGAGTTCATAGACAGGTGACACGTTTGATTCCGACGTTCGAGGAAAAAGTTATGACGTTCGAAAGTTTAAGGGCAATTTGGTAATTTTGGTTAAAAGGGGCAAATAGTTGACTTTTGACCTGGGAGGTCCGATGGCCGAGGGCAGAGGACCATTATGTAGATCGGGACGATATGAATCCGTAGACAGGCGGCACGTCAAATTCAGACGTTCGATGACGAAGTTACGATTCAAGGAAGTTACGATTCAAGGAAGTTTCGGGTCACTATTGCACATTTTACGAAATGACTTAACTTTTGGATCCTAGTGGGGGCCCGTATATATTGGAAGGCCCAATGGATGAGTGACAAGTGTCACCCATCCATTGCCCATCATCCTACATACATGCATCGATCATTCCTTTGTTCCATACAACCCAAAACACAAACCCGATCTCATGTTTGAACCCAAAACCCATCTCCATTTCCTTTTGGTTCTCTGAGAGACCAGGAGTGGAGGAAGGATGAGTTGAGGTGGCTGGTGTTGACAAGGGCCGCCGTGGACGGCGGTGGTGACCAAGAACCCCCAGGTAACCCGACAACCCATTTTTCTTGTTTTATTTCGAATTTTTGGTTTAAACGGTTATGGACGAATTTGGGTGTTGGGATGTTGATTAGTGGGTTGTAGGAGAGGTTAAGAACGGTTTAGGATGGTGGTGGAAGGATACACGGCTCAGGGGGGTGGCCGGAAAAACGAAGACCGTGAGGGGTGCCTTGAATGGATCAATTTAAGGGGTTTTAATTAGTTTTCTTCACATGATTAGATTCATAGGGAAGTAAGGAAGATTATAGGATTGATTAGGAAGGGAATTATACCAAAATGAGAAGGGAAAATCACTGGACCGGTCACGCCGGTTCAGGTGCAGGAAAAACCCGGTTCGGCCATTTGGGAAGATGATGAACAGTGCGCGCGTGATCTCACGCGCAACACCTTCCCTGGGCGCTTGGGGGTACGTGAGGGACTATTTGGGAATGTTTTCAACACGTGAAATCTTCTATTCGATGTAACGAACATTTTGGGACTAGTTTCGTGTCGATCGGACACCGTTTAGATAATGTTCGGGGCATCAGAAGGATTAGCATGGGGATTAAAAATAGTTACAAATTCCAGAAAATTACGGGGCTTTAATGGGAGGTTATTTAAGTAGTTAGTAACCTTCTATTACCATTTGGGCAGGTTTGGGAGTCCCAGTGATGGTGATTGGCTCGGGAGAGCCGTATGGCACGCATATCGAGGCGGCAGCTCGGACGGTCTGTAAGTGGACTTTCTTTCTGAAAGCGATGCATGCATACATGTTTATTATATGTTTTAATACATGTTTGGTGATTCCATGAGTGCATTTGGTTGTGGTTACGTATAGGCACGTATTTCGAGGTTTCAGCCTTATACGGTGCCTATACGGGTCTGTATTTCTTTGATGGTCTAAATGAAATGGATTTGGATTTCTAAAAGGATAAACTCAGGTATGAGACCCGTTTGGTTTTGTCTCGGGCATATGACGCTATTGATGGCCTTCGGGTCTAAATCGTGGTCGCGGCGAGTGCTATGCGCACGGAAACAGACGATACGACGCTCCCCTCCAGACTAGGATATGTTCCTTCCGGAGAGGTCACGATGCACGTTTCATTGTCGGGCAGCCGAGGGAGGCTCGACTTCGAAGTGCTGACGGTTCAGGGTATCGATCGGTGATGAGTGCACCATGATCTTGTGGTGGCCGCGTCGGTTGATTCGTTCACGGCGACATACCAGGATTGAGGGCGGTCCTGGATGGATGGTTGCACGCATCACTATGATCAGAGTCGTGACTGACCCTGAGATATTGGGCACGATGCCCAAATGAGTCATGTGTTCGAACACGAGACCCAGTTTTACTTTACGGTTATGATTTCGGGTCGGGGACCCTAATGGATTTCCAGGTTCATGACGGTTTATGGGAACCGGCATGAACCCTTGGAAGGTTTTCATGATTCATGACGGTTTTTGGGAGGGTATATGTATGTATATTCATATGTATATGTATGTATATTCGTATACCTTCCTTTACTTGTACTATCTCCTCCGGGGAGGGTCGTTGGTCTGGGTGGACCCCGGAGTAGTCACGGAGCACAGACTGAGTGGAGTCGCCCCCCAATTGGGTTCTTTACTCTCACGAAGGCATGGATCGTAACCTTAAGGCTGGTCATTGGTCTACGGTGTCAGGGCCCACCCCTAATCCCCCTGGATTAAGGGCTAAACCCTGCTCCCGTCTAACTTACGCATGACACGAAGGTTAAACAGACGTCCAACCTCCATGTGACACGTAAGTCGGACAAGGGATTGTCGATCGAACCATCCTCAAAGTATCCGGACTTCACGGCGTGCGTCGAAACTACTGTGGATCTCGGGGGTGATGTCTCCGTCATTCTCGACCAACAGCCCGCACCGCAACAACCTGGAGGGTATCAAAAACACGAAAAGACTATGAGTGGACAAAAATAAAGTATAAGTTTGAAAACAATTCATAAAACAGGTACATTTTCACCCTCCATGCAAAAACCAATGCATGCATATCCAATTCAAGTCATGAAACCACTCATATCAAAAACCATCCAATAAAAACCATTTGAAAACCTGTATCAAAACCGTTATTCAAATCCAAGCCTCAGCCTCAAATCACAAATCAATCTCAAATCTGGGAACTCAATCCCAAAACTCATCAAAACCACTTCATCCGGGCCATTGCCCAAAACATCAGAAAACCAGTGAAAAACATCAATCATACAAGTTTACTGGATCTCAAGTGCGCCCAAGTCTTTAAACTCGAAACACAATGCGCAATAACCAGGCCTTCCCGGGATATCCGAGTCTTTAAACTCAAAACACAGTCACAGGCCTCGGGGGGTATCATATCCGAGTCTTTAAACTCAAAACCATACCGAGTCTTTAAACTCAAAATATCAATCCAGGGCCCTCCCCCCGTAAATCAATCCGAGTCTTTAAACTCAAAACCAGATCCAGTGGGTTTTCTCTTTTTCCGGGTCTCTAAACCCAAAACCATTTTCACCCAATCAGTGAAAACAATCAGAAAATCCACAGTCGAGTTCGCAACAATGATTCCGTAAGCCGGAATCCGGAACCACTGTCCTGAACCCAAATCCAGATTTCCTTTCCAAACCTCGAAAACCAAAACCAAAATCTCATTTCACATGAACAGGGCTCCAGACCCGAAATCACTTTTCCGAACTCCTTTCCAAATCATTGAAATCAAATCACATTTCAAATCCCGAAATCAAATCACATTTCAAATCCTGAAATCAAATCCTTAAAACCATAGTCAAATCACAGGAGAAATCGAAACCTCGTAAAACGTGAAATTCCGTAAAATACGTCGAAAATCGTGTAAACCCGTAAATCATCAAGATCCTAAATCAAATCATAGAATCAAGTATAGAAAACATATAAAAACATATATGCATGCATCAAGAGTTAGAAAATAAAGTCCACTCACAGACCATTCCGACGTCGCCTAGATAATCGCACTTATGCCGTTCCCGGCCATTCCGCTATCCTCGACTTCCCCGAAGCTGTCCAAATCCCATATGAGGTCAAAAACTACTTCACAACGGTCATACTAAGATCCCATAATTTTCCCGTATTTTTAGCTATTTTTAACCAAGCCCTAAAACCTTCGGACATCCCGAAAACTATCGAGACGATGTCCGATTGACTCGAAACCAGCGTCAAAATGTTCGTTACATCTTTAAAAGTCGTGTTGGAAACTTCCCCAAAATGGGCCCTCACGCGCCGCCCAAAGGGGCTGCGTGTGGGAGCCACGTGCGGCACTATTCATCATCCCTGTCCTCTCGCTGACCCGGTCTAAGCCGGTTCGAACCGGGCCAGTTCGACCGAACCGGTGTCCACGGTTTTCCACCATTTCTCTAGCTTTTCCCAAACCGTTTAATCCTACCCAATCTTCTAGTCCTTCCCTACTTATCTACGACTTCAAAACATACATTTGAGGTCTATAACTTACCTTCATACATCAAATAAAAACTCAGAACTCCTCATCCTCTGTGTTCTGGTGTTCCTGGCCACTTACACCCCCAGTTTGATCCTTTTTGAACTCCTCTCGACCTCCTAACATTAATCAAGCAATCACTTTGATCAGAGATGGTCACCATATCGATTCTATAACCAATTCGACACAGGGAGCTCACGGTGGTCTTACCTCCGTTCACCGTTATGAACACCTATCGCGCACAACCACGGTGACCACCAGCTTCAGTTCAATACTCTCAACAACTTTGATGAACAAAATGGAAGCAAAGACCACAATTGCAGCTGGTTGGATCAAGATCATCTCGCGGGTTCAGAGTGCCCTGCCTTCCACGGTGTCGTGGCCACCGCCCACGGCGGCTCGACATCCTGCCACCAACCCACTCTTCTCACTTCCTTTATCATTGTTCTTCAGAGGGGTCACGCCATTAGAAATGTTTGCAACCACGATTCCTCCCAAATTGTATTCCCCTGTTTTTCTGTTTTCCTCCCACTCGAACCCGCGCAACACCACATTTGTAAACAAAAATTGAGGCGGCCACTAAGGTTCCACAGCCTTCTAGTGCGGGACACTTGTCCCCAATCTGATGGACACACACCCCAAAACAGCCAAGTGTCCAGTACTAACTGGGCACAGTTCCCAAGGCAGCACAATGACCAAAATGCCCTTATCTTACAAAATTACCCTTTCGCCCCTCAACTTTCTAGACCCGTAACTTTGTCGTTCGACCTCCAATGAACGCACGCCGCCTGTCATTGTACTCAGGGCATCGAGACCTATCTAACGATCCTCGGTTTGCGTGAAGAAAACTTGTCGTGCAAAAAGTCAACAAAGTCCTCATTTTTAACCAAATTACGGAAATGTTCTCAATGTTCCGAACATCATAACTTCCTCCTCGGATGTCGAAATCGGGCGTGCCACATGTCTATGAACTCGTGACGTCCCGAACTACGTCACGATCACCGGTCAAAGTCCATTTGACCATCCAAACAAAAAGTCAACAATTTGCCCAAATCATGGGCAAAATCGTCATTCTACTCCGAACATCCAAAGTAACCCACGAAACACCGAATAACTCAACTAATCCGTCACTAATCACTTCACTAATCCCGACTCCCGGGACGGATCGTTACATACGGACATTGACCTTGGACTGAAAGACTTGGGTTGAGACCCCGAGTAGTACAAGCGTAGCTTTGGAAACCATGACAGGATTGGTTGTGTGAATTATATATATATATGATATATGATATGTGATATACGATATATGATGTGTGATGTATACAGGATTTGGGCTGAGTCCCGTATGGATTTAGGCAGTGGCCCGTGTATTCGGTTTCATTTACGATTTTGGGCGAAGGCCCTAATGAACGGTTTGATAAATGGTTTTCGAATGCATGCATGCTTTTTAGTGAAGGGTACAAATGTCTTCGTTAAAATGTTTTTATAAACTCCTTGTTTTGTCCACTCACAGCTTTTAATGTTTTGATTGCCCTTCAGGTTGACAGCGGATGTGGACGGTAGCAGAGACCGAGATATCACATATCTACTTCGGATCCTGGCGTACTCTGATGGCCCGAGAGGGCAAAGGTTGGAAATATCCCTTGTCTCGTGTCAGACGGGAGCAGGTTCGTCCCGCATTAATCCCAGAGGGATTGGGATGGATCCTGTCACAAATGATCCTATGAAGTGGGGCTGAAAACCAGAATGTCATCAAAAAACGCCAAAACAAATTTTTAGAGAAAAGACCTGCAAATGGAATTCATAAAGGCCTGAAAAGTCAAAGGAGCATTGGAGAGGCCGAAAGGAATAACCAAAAATTCATAGTGGCCCTCATATGTTCGAAAAGTCGCCTTGGGGATATCAGCAGGGTGCATACGAATCTGGTGATAACCCGAGAGTAAATCCAACTTTGAAAACAAAGTAGACCCATGCAATTCATCCAAGATTTAAACCATAAACTATACGAAATTAACCAAATTATTTAATATCTAAAGATAAAGAATATTTAAATTTAAAATTTAAAAGTATTTTTGAAGAATTATTGTCAAGACCCGACCTTCTTTTGTTAGGTCCCGACTCATCTAGCACGATATTGTCCGCTTTGGGCCTCCTTGCCCTTGCCCTTACGGTTTTGTTTTCGGGAGCTCACGGTGCAACTTCCTAGTGGGTCACCCATCATGAGATTGCACCAGTCTCCACTCGCTTAACTTTGGAGTTCCTCAGGAATCCAAAGCCAGTGAGCTCCCAGAAGGCCTCGCACTAGATAGGTGTATGCCTACACCTTTAAAGCACACCACCATTCCCCTCCCAGACCATGTGGGATCGTTCACCGTTCCCTCCAGGACACGGGTCTTACAATCCACCCCCCCCCCCCCCCCCCCTTAGGGCCCAGCGTCCTCGCTGACACACTTCCCGGTTGGGGTCTAACTCTGATACCATTATGTCAGGACCCAACCCTACTCTGTCAGGTCCCGACTCATCTAACACGATATTATCCACTTTGGGCCTCCTTGCCCTTACCCTCATGGTTTTGTTTTCGGGAGCTCGCGGTACAACTTCTCAGTGGGTCATCCATCATGCACCAGCTTCCACTCGCTTAACTTTGGAGTTCCTCAAGAATCCGAAGCCAGTGAGCTCTCAGAAGGCCTCGCGCTAGATAGGTGTGTGCCTACACCTTTAAGACACACCACAATTTCCCTCCCAAACCATTCCCCTCGTAGGAATGTGAGATCGTTCACCGTTCACTTCAGGACACGGGTCTTATAATTATTACTTTTAATTATTTTATTTAAATTAGATTAGATAATCATATTACTTTTAAAATAAGCAACATGTAACATTCGTTTTTTTTTTTGGCTGTTAGTAAGTTAGCTAAAAAGATTTCAATCGGCAATATTTCAAGTTAGATACTCAATAAAAGCAACCGCCGATATTAGATACCGATATTACCTAACTTGTAATTATCACCTCTCCTTCCTCATCTTATCACCAGAACCCACACACCAACAGACCACCATTACACATTATAGCCTAAAGCTTCTTTCTTTACCCTTGAATTCTTGATTTGATCGAACCCATTTCAGAAATGACTTTAATAAACCTCAGCTCCCTATCCCCATGGCTCTCTCGCCTCTCTCACCCCTCTCCGCCCCTCACCATCATTCCCACCAACACCACGAACCATTTGTTGTTCCGACTCCAAACTACTTCCATCAACATGTCAAAGTTCCGAGCGTCATTGGGTTAGGCTGAAAGTGGTAGTGGGTTGGCAGAGGACTCTGCCTCCGAGTTGTTAGACGATGAGTTGCTTGGTAAAGTTTCAGGTGCTAGAGATGCCCAAGAAGCACTCCAGATGATCGATGAAATGTCTGGGAGAAATGCGGCTTAGTGAGTGCTTCTGATTGCTGTGCTATTATTTCAGCTGCCCTTAAGCGCAACAACCCTGACTTGGCTCTCTTTGTTTTCTATGAAATGCGTGCGAGTTTCGATCAAGGTATTGTTTTGCCATGAGTGTAATCAGCCGTTCTTGTGTTTGGAAGACTGGAATTGTGCTGCATGATAACCATAACCCAACATTCGACCATTTTGGGTTTCATAAAGAAATGGTTCTTGTTCATTTTGTTCATCTATAGCTATCAGCATTGCTGATTGAAATCTTTTTAGGACCCATGAGCATTTGAACGTTTTTGCAAGTTTTCGGGGTTACTCGTTTGTTTTATTGAAAAATGATCATTTCTAATATCGGCTGTTGCTTTTACCTTTTAGTACATTACTTGTGGAAAATAAGCAGGGGGATTGAAATTTTTTATCACTTGTTTTGGTGCAGGTTTTAATGAAAATGGCCCTGTCGTTGAGATGTGGAAGTGGTCCAGACCAGATATACGTGTTTACACATCATTGATTCTGGGTCTAGCTGCATCACTAAGGGTTTCTGATGCCCTTGCGATGATCAACAATATTTCCCGAGTGGGAGTATCTCCTGCTGAGGAGGTAAAACCAATTCTTGTTTTGGTTTATTTATTATTTTTAAATTTTTTTTTGGTGGGGTGGCATTTGGCTTGGCTCCGAGCAATTAAACAATTTGCACTTGTAGTTTGCAAGAAAGCTGTGATCAAATTATACTTCCTAGGCTAAACTGCTTCCAGTTGATTTCTGTTGGCTATGTTGGTTTTGATAAGACTGTTAAGTTTTGAACTCCTAAACCTGGTAGCCAGAAAACATTATATGTACTTTAGCCGTGTTCTTTGCCTTTCTTCACTTTGTCTTGACTACATGTGAAGATGATCTCACTGAATTATCAGGTGGTTTCATTTCATGGATGTTTGTAGGTCCCATTTGGAAAGGTTGTTAGGTGTCCAAGCTGTATGATACCTGTTGCTGTTGCACAACCACAACATGGTATTCAGGTATGCGTGACAAAAGCTTTTGAGCTCATCT
This sequence comes from Prinsepia uniflora, assembly GCA_032719365.1. Taxonomy (NCBI): domain Eukaryota; kingdom Viridiplantae; phylum Streptophyta; class Magnoliopsida; order Rosales; family Rosaceae; genus Prinsepia; species Prinsepia uniflora. Next base: position 56,276,754 of record CM064865.1, read on the forward strand.
TTTGTGGATTCATGAGATAGGAATCTTTAGTCACAGTGATACCATTCATGCCACAAATGTTTTGCCGATAGTGTCGTGTGCAAAGTGCTGCTACCAGTATGAACTTATTTCTGGGATTATAGCTAGTATTGAGTCAGAAGAAATCAGGTTAGATTACTTATCTGCTTGTTCTTCAGCCGATTAACTTTAAATCGTTTCATTTGTTTGTGAAGATTATAAATGTAGTAAAAGTTCCTTATGGGGCAATTATATTTCATAGCAGTTATACATGTCCGTGGACAGAAATGTGGACACAATTTTGCCTTCTATTTATTGGAATACACATAAAACTTATCACAAGTATATTATAATTCTGTGTCAATCACACAACTGATATATGTGTGGTGTTGATCCTGGGATATTGATTTTTTCTAAGGATCTCCTCCTGCCGAACGCAGCGCGGATGTTCCTGTTTGGAAAAGGGGACTGAGATTCCTGCAAATAATGAACCAATGCATTCCTGCTGCTGTTCACTCCATTGTGGTACTATTCATTTTGATTGTTCAGTTTCCCCATTTCAGATGCATGACATTCCTGGCCCATTTCTTAAATAAAATTGTTATATAAAAGCTCCCTGCTCCCACCTGCCTCGTATCTTTGTTGGTCATCAATTTCCCTCTTCTTTTTCAGATACAAACACCTTCTGGTATGGCTCGTACAAACAGGTTTGCTACTGAAACAGTTTATCTCCCAGCACAGGAAGGAGAGAGGGTAACTATTGCCCTAGCAGCACCATCAAGTGTTTACAGAGAGGTGGGTCCCTTGAAATTTAGTCCTAAGGTTCCAAATTTTTACCCTGGGGAGCCTATCTGCCTGACGAACCATGAAGATGGGCGGGAGTCAAAATTATTAAGAGCCCCTATAAAGGATGGAGGATCATTTCTAACAAATCCCTCCATTCTTTTTCCAATCGTTGCTGTTTTGGCATCTGGAAATGCTGCCTCGGGAGTTATAGACCCCAGCCTCCCCCAATTCCTTCCGGCTGCTGCAGTAGCATCTCTTGATGTTGGAGTTACTCTGAACACAATGGTTTTCCCCCAATTGAATCGTGTAAGAAGTACCTTAATATTTACTTTTTTTTTTAAATTTAGTAACTGCAATTGGTAATTCTCAAACCCCATCCTCTCTCTTGTAGAAAAAGAAAGAAAAAAAGTTTGAGATTTCAGATCCCCTTCAACTAGCATTTGGTTCCTTCAACTTCTTCACAAGTAGTGAGGATCTAATTTTAAATTCTTGAGGAATCCGGAAATGTATGTTGTTCATTTACTTGGTTATGTTTTCAGCTTCCTCGAAGATTGGTGGATACTGTTGCTATCAAGCAGCAACTTCTCAGTATGACACACTCCAATCTCGTATAAAGGGCCTAAAAGAAGCCGCTGAGAAAGAGGTAAAGCGCCCATTGTGACTGATTAGTAAATTTTTCCCTTGTAGCAAGAAGAAGATTTGTGCAGATTTTTTTTATTAGTTCAAGCTCCTAGCTTTATGATCATAGAAAAGTGACAATCTCTTGAAGTCTGAATAAATCATTTAAATGAGTTACTTTGCACATATTCACTACAGCAGAAGTGACAAAAACAGCCATTAAACAATCTTGTGGAACTGATCACATTTTGCACTTTTCCTTTCATGCATAACTGCAAAAGTTAACAGAACGGATTGGGGATTTAAGAAGGATGTTAACTTATGTCTTGTGCAGGTCTTGATGTTGGCTCGGATGTACCAACTTGAGAACAAAATTTTGGCTATTGGAGAGCCTTCTTATCGGTGACACTCCCTAACATGATCTTCTTCCTTTCTTTAGTAGCCAGTTAGCATTGGCTCTGTGTTTGAAATTCCCTGCTGTGAAGTAGTGTTTTTCTTTTATGTTATATATCTAGTGCACGAAGAAGTAGAGTCAAAAGGGTTCGCAAAGGCTTGGAAAATGCTCTCAGGGGACGGATTGAACTTATCGACAGCTATGCAAGAGTATGGTTTTGTCTTTAGATACAAGTTAAAACTAAACCTCCCTAGAAAAAATGCTATGAACTAATGTAGTGATGCCGCACATGTGTCAGATTT
>CM064865.1:56279350-56301909 GCA_032719365.1 Prinsepia uniflora
CCGACCCTCCTCGGTCAGGACCCGACTCATCTAGCACCATATTGTCCGCTTTAAGCCTCGCCCTCACTGTTTTGTTTTTGGGAGTTCATGGTGCAACTTCCCAGGGGGTCACCCATCATGGAATTGCACCAGCCTCAACTCACTTAACTTTGGGGTTCCAATCCCCCCCAATACCACTTGAGCTCCCAAAAGGCCTAGTGCTAGATAGGTGTGTGCCTACACCTTTAAGGCACACCACCATCCTCTCCCAGGCCATTCCCCCTCGCCGGAATTTGGGATTGTTCATCGTTCCCTCCAGGACACGGGTCTTACACGGCACGTTTAAATCGAACATCGTTAGGGAAAGTTACGGGTCAACGATGGTTTCAGAAACTATTCACAATTGTACGAATTACGAGAAGTTGACTTTTGGGATTTGAAATTAGGGCCCAAAATATCTTAGCCTAAACCAATGGATGAGTGACAAGTGTCACCCATCCATTGATGGCCATCACATATACATGCATCATCATCTCTATTTCTTCATTTTTCTTCATCCAACCCGTACCCACCCTCAAACCATCCTCTACATCAATCCATCTTCTTACTTAAGACCACAAATAGACAAAGAGGATGTGAGAGAGACTAAGAGACGGTGGCAGAACGGTAGAGGAAACGAAAAAAAAGGTAAGTCGTGGGTGTGTTTGAATTCGGGTTTTGAGTTTTAGATGTTTGGGGTTGGTTCTAATGATTTGGACATGATCTGGGAGCTCGTACGAGCCTGTAGGAACAAGAATGAGAGGCAGAGGACCTCTGGACAGCCATGGAAGCAAACTTGAAGTTTGTTTGTGCGAGTTCGAGCTGAACAGGTACTTTATAGGCTTCATTTGGTGATTTTGAGGTCGGATATCCCTTTCTGGGAAGTAGGCGAGTCGATTGGGGGCAAGAATAGAGGAAAACAGTGGTTGGACAGCTGAGTTCTAGCCAGGTCGAGGTCGCTGGTCAAATCAACCTATTACAATCAAACGGGTCGACCCGTCTGAAGGAAGACGATGATGAAGTGGTAGTCCACGTCATCTTATCAGGCCACGTGGCTAACCAGGTGGTGCCACGTGACCATCTGTTAAAAGCTATCAAGTCCAATTTGCAGCTGACGTGGCAGGTCCTTGTCAGCCATGTCAGACCACGTGGACCAGTGAGAGGGTGCCACGTGGTAGTATGTCAGGAACCGTCAGGTTGATTGCGGATCCGGGCTATAGCAGAGACCGAGACATCACATGCCGCTGCGAACTCCACAAGTCATTGCGCACTCTAGTAACCCCAAGTGAGTTACGATTTTATCCCTGGTCTGGTACTTGGTTTCAGACGGGAGCATGGCCGATCCCATGATAATTCAAGAGGATTGGGATGGGTCGTGTCACTCTGTGTGTGGGCCTCACGCGCTTGCTCATGGGTTATCCCTTACCTTTTATCTGGTCGACCTGTGGGTCTACATGCAGGACCCGACCTGGACAGCCAGACCTAGTTCTAAACCCCCATTTTTCAATCATTTTGTTCCTTTTAAACGCCCATCTTCATCTAATCTAGCCCAGGAAATGTTCTATGATCTCAAAACTCAAAAAAAAAAAACTTACCTTTAATCTCCAACCCCGAACTTCAAACTTCGGTTAATTGTCATCCGTCGTTCTGAGTCCTTTCGGCATACAAAACTCATAGTTCTCTGATGCTCTAGGACCGTGGGAGCTTGAGAAAGCTATTAAGAACCTTAATTCGAAGCATGTATGCCTAGAAATAGCTAAAGTTCACAAGTGAGAATTTTCGATTTTTCGGGCTTGCGGGTCTTCTTCCTCTTTCCTTTTTTTTTCCTCTCTCTTTCTCTTCTCTTTCTCTCTCTGGTTCTCTTCCTCTCTTCTCCATGTAAAGTTCTCGGGTGTGGTATTTTTCTCAATAAAAATAACTCAAACACTTACACCAAAACACAAAACACATATATTTCCACACCCCAACCCTAAGTTGGTGCATCTAAATGCCACAATGAGGAGGTGATAAGGGTGGGACACTTGTCACCTTCCTACAAGGCAAACAAAAATATCTCACTTAGCAAAATTACCAAAACATCCCTTATGTTAAATTTACCAAAATGCCCTGGATAATACGACACTTGTAACAACCTCATCTGATCTCTGATTCTGACATACCACTTGTCTACGGGCTCATGATTTCAAGGCCTATGCAACGGTCCTTGCAAAAAATCTAAAAAATACATGGAGCAAAAAGTAAACATTTTAACTTTCAAAGGTAAAATCATCTTTTTAATTTTCTGAAATTACCTTTTCGAATTTTTGGTTCGTTACTCCTTATCCTGCCAAGTATGAGTATCTTAATCAATATAGTCACTAGCATACTCAGGGATATCAGAATGGAAAGAAGTCACCTTGAAAGTACAAGGAGTTGAAAGCCAAGGATCACCTCTAAAGAAAACTTGATAACCATTCTCAATCCTCCACCTCAAACCCGCAGAAGCACTTTATGCCCATGGATCAGGCTTTCCACCCTCATGACATCTTATGACAGGACCCATCCTAATCCCTCTAGATTATAGTGGGATGTGCCTGCTCCCGTCTAACACCACGTGCCAGACAAGGGATAAAACTACAACTCGCCCGGGGTTATCCAGAGTAAGCTAGGATCTATGGCGGCATGTGATGTCTCGGTCTCTACTACAACCCACATCCGCTATCAACCTGAAGGGTATCAAAAACCATAAAAGCTGTGAGTGGAAAAAAATAATCATTTATAAAAATGACTTATCAAAAAGACATTTACACGCTCCACGTAAAAGCATGCATGTATCAGAAAACAAGTATTTCAAATACTTTCTCAAAAGCAGGTCGTATTGCTTTTCAAAACAAAATACAGTGAAACATGCTTCTCAATCGAAGCCATTTCCTTAGTAGGGTCTCAGCCCAAAACCAAATCACATAGGGTCTCATCCCAAATCAACAACATGTGAGTTCTCAATCCAAAACGTAAACATGTGGGATCTCAGCCCAAATCAAATCACAGTGTCAAAATTCGAGTCGTTAAACTCAATATCATATCATTAGTCACGATTTCAAACCCTGTAATGCATGCCCATAAGCTCAAGGACTGCTCTGATCCTGAGCATGTCACCGTGAACACATCACATGCTGACAATTACCAGATCCTCGTGAACATATCATCAATCGATCTCATATACCGTACTTCTGAGTCGAGACTCCCTTGGTTGTCGCCTCTCTCTGCTGCTCGACAGAAGGCACATCGTGACCTCTTCGTACCTCAGAGAGAGCATCATCTCCAGAGTGCTCTCCGGGGAAACATATTCACAACCGGAGGCCCTCATATAAAATCCAAGTCTTTAAACTCAAAATCATAGGAACACAAGCCCAAATATCATTAATAGGGTCACCAGCCCGAATATCTTCAATAGGGTCACCGGCCCGAATATCATCAATAGGGTCACCAGCCCGAATATCATCAATAGGGTCACAAGCCCAAAATATCATCAAATGGGTCACAAGCCCGAAAACAGTGTCTATCAACACTTCATAAACTCAGGATTCCTCGAATCCTATCAAATCCACAGCTAGGTCTCATGCCCGCAATATCTTTCATAAATCTCATAAATGGGTCACAGCGCGATATATCACATGTTTGACTATACTCTAACCATAATCGACTGGGTCATACGCCCAAAAGATATTTCTAAATCCGAAAACCTTTTCATTGTTCAAAACCACCTTTGACTATCATCTGAGTCAATGTCTAAATTAACTGGGACTCATGCTCGAATATCGATTTCCCTAATCCCTGTAAAATCCTTTCAAACTGATACTCAATTCTCAGTTTCACTCTTCTCCGTGAAACCTTCAAAATCACATAAAACATATATATGTAGAATACTTGACCTAAGCCTAAATACCTTATAAAACAAAAATCTCGAACTACGTGTAATAACGTATTTTCTACGAATATGCCAAAAAAATCATATTTAAATCATATGAAATCTATGCATCTCAAATCATGTTCATAAAACATATAAAATAGTTATGCATGCATCATATTTATAAAGCAAACGTCCACTCACAGACTGTTCACGCTGTGTGCCTGCAACCTGCGTCGTAAGCCACTCCGAGGCTAATCTGTACTCTCCGGGACGTCCAAACCTGTCCAAACCATACTCAAAGGTCACTAACCATCTATACAAGTCCTAATCATAAACCCTCACACATCCCGGAACGGTCGTGTCCCGAACACGCTTCGCGAGAAGAAAAACCTCAATTTGACCTATTTAACGACCTTTGATCGACCTGAAACCACCACCATTGGATTTAGATCGTTGAAACTTTTTGAATAAGAATAGGTTGACCTCAAAAATCGTGCCCACGTGCCTCCACGTACGGGTTAAAGTTCGATCAACCAAAAAGTCAACAGTCAACGATGACGTCAACAAAGTCAAAGTTGACGTCGGCATGGTCAACCATCAAAGTCAACGCTGACGTGAGTGGGTTAAAGTCAACGATCTGACGTGAGTGGGTCAAAGTCAACGGGATGACTCTATTGATTTCTGATCATGCCTCCGCCTCTCGATCAGGCCCGAACGTCGTGCCACGGCGTGGAGGATCATCAAAACAGAATAGGTGTGAGTGGACAAAAATAATATCATTTGAAAACATATTTCAAAATACATTATTTAACCTCCAGTTTAACAAACCATGCATGCATAGGGTCAAGCACATGAATCACCGCTTCCAAGCCAAAATACATGAAAATCATTTCATAAAACCATGTTATCATAAAACAAATCATATAACTCGGGAATTACACATTTGAGGTTCTTCTGGGAATTACACATCCAGAGTTTCTGGGAATTATACATCCAGATATGCTGGGGATTAAATATCCAGCCTCACCGGGAATTACACATCCTGTCCCTCCAGGAATTATACATCTGGGGGTTCCTCGTAAATCGTGCTCAAAAACCGATTAAATAATCCATAAATCTAATAGATAATCGTATCAAATCACCAAGCAATCATTGCAAATCAAATCATGCAATAAATTATATAAAACAGTTAACTATGCATGCATCAAAATTTAGAAAACAAACGTCCACTCACACACCGTCCAAACCGCTCGCTTTCCAAGTTGCACGTTTTCCCGTAATTTCTGGTACGTTCCAGGAATCCCGAATCCTGTCAACCAACATCATTATGGGTCACTAATGAATCCAAATCTAGCATATTAAAATCCCCCATATTTTTCCGGGAATTAAAAACGAATTAAAACGTAACCTAATCCTTCGGACCCTCAAAACAATATCGAAACAGTGTCCGATTGACTAGAAACCAACGGCAAAATGTTCATTACATTGAATAGAATAAAATTCATGTTGACCTCACCTTGAGAATCGTGCCCACGCGCCCACATTCGCCGCTGCAAGCGGCTATGCTTGAAGCCCACGCGCCAGCTACAGTGCTGCTACAGTGTCACCACCTACACCCGTCTCCTGCAAAATGGGTTGTTCAACCCGCGTGTTAACCCGGTTGGAAACCTAGCAATTCGATGTCAATTTTCGTCATGCTTTCATCTTATCTCATCTACTTAACCTTAATTTAAGTTCTGTAACCCTTAATTCATGAAATCAAACTTAAACCTCATCAATTCAAAATTCCAATTTCGATAGGTCGAACTTCAATTTCCTTAGTTTTCAATCTAATTCATCATTCTAATTGGACAGGAAGTATATTCAGATCATTCTAAGTACACTTTTGAAACCAATTTCAAGATCCTTTACCTCGAATCACCTGAACTCAATCCCAATTTTCTCTCAATTCCGCCATGTTTGTTCCTGGCCTTCCCTGTGTCAAATCTTCTCAAATTTGAGGTGGTTACATTCCAATTGATCCCAGAAGACTCAATTGAGATTCAATTTCACTTTCACATCCCACAATTCCAATTTTGAATTTTTGGAAAACATGAACTTTCACGGGTTTGGTTCTTCGGGTTTGCTTCCATGGTTCCAGGTTCTCATCATTTTCTACTTCTCTGCTCTCCCTCTCTAATTCCTCTCATTGAATCGAATCCAATAACTGGTCGTGATTGTAGGAATAGGTTTTGATTCATCACTCTTTTTTATTTTGGAAGCATGCCCGCGGTAATGTTCGTTCAAGCATATATACATATATCCCCACTTCACCAGCCATTAATCCTTCATTCCCAGGTGACATGTGTCACTTGATTACCTAACCGACTCACCCACACGACTGAATCAGCCATTCACCTGACCAAAAGACCATTTTGCCCCTGCAACACATAATTACCAATATGCTCCTCGACTTTACAAACCCCTAACTTTCCCATCCGTACTCCGATCGACGCATTCCGCATGTCTATGGACTCAACGTCTCGAGACCTACCCAACGGTCAAGGCCAAAATTCCAAAAGGCATCCCGAACAAAAAATCAACTTTCAGGCCCCATAACCTAGGGTAAAATTGTCATTTCTTTCCAAATTTTTCAAATTTTCCTTTTTCAAATTTCAGGGTCGTCACAACCGCCGTCTCCAGTGGCTGGAAAACCCCATTTTGGTCCAATTTATCAAAGCTTCATAACTCACTCATATCTCAACCAAATCCTTGGTTTTTTATATGGAAATCATGCTACTCTAGCCCAGGTATCCAAATCGCAGCCCAAAAATTGAAGAAAATACATGGTTTTGAAGATAAGGCCTCCCAAGGTTTTGACCAAACTTCGAATCTACATTCCAGCCACTCCTGTAGTCCAAAACCTCCCACTAAAAACAAACCAGTTTGAAACCCGTACAATCATGAATAGTTCTTGGAATCTTTCGTGACCCGTAACTTTCCCTTACGATGTCTGATTTCGACGTGTTGTCTGTCTACAGACTCGTATCGTTTCGATCTACGTGATGGTCTTTGGTCCACGTTCATTTGACCTCTCGAGTCAAATGTCAAATTTTTCATCCTTTCTAGGGGTAAAATCATTATTTTACCCCGATCATTTGATAATCCTCGACTAAGTCTCGATTAGTCTCGCTAATCCTCAATTAATTCTTAATTAATCACTCAGATTCTGGACGAGTCCTTACAATCTTCTCCCCTTAAGTAATTTTGTCCTCGAAATTCAAACCGACTCAATTCCACGTCCAAACTACGGAAATCTAATTTACCTCCATCCCGAGGCTCTCTATATGTGAGTGTGTGTGTGTGTGTGTGTGTGTGTGTGTGTGTGTGTGTGTGTGTGTTTGTGTGTGTGTGTGTGTACGTACATGTCCAACACCTAACCACGGTACTCATACCGAAAGCAAGTGTCACTCAACGTCATTACATTCCGACGGTAACCGTATCCGACTAACTGGTGACCTAATTGTCACTGGAATCTCCACTGTTCAATCTCAAGTCTTGAATAGGACATTGACACTCGTTGATCTCCCATGTCACCTACGTACGTGTCCTCAGAGTCAAACCTGACAGTCAATCTTACTGTCCTGCTCGACTGACAATCCTACTATACTAGCTGATATGACACCAAGCTAACATCCTATTCAGTTTTCAGCCTGACGACCCTACTCGGCTGATAGGTTCAACTCACATGTCCATTTACACCGTTTATGCTCATCTAAAAGGATGTCATCCTTCACTATCTGATTCTCACATTTTTACCTTTATAGGTTCAACTCCTGCACCCACACTCGAGCAATCCGTCCAAAACGAGCTAGGGTACCTGTCACTAATCCAAGTATACCCCATACCTCGCACTGACCCACTCAGGATCCTCTCTGTCCCGTTCAGTACCCATCGAAGTCACATGTTTGCCACTCTAGGGCACGTCTACCATCCCGGTCAAATCCAAGCCCTCATTGGTATTATATCACTTAGACACTCAGTGTCATTCGGAACCATCCGATCACTATTGGATTTTATCCAACACGTCTCTAGCATCTCTCATTCATCTCAGTCACCTCGTACTCAAGTGTAACCAAGTCAAATCCAGAAGTCTTTGCTCACACTGAGCTACAATCACACTCCTCGGCATCATCGTCACGACCGGTGAATCTCCATCGTCTCAGTCGTCAGGTAACACGAGCCTATCCAACTCGATAAGACTCGTCCACGTCTATCGATAGCGGCGTCTACCACAACTGCCTGCAGACCAATCCCAGAAACACTCTGCTATCGAGACTCCATACCCATGCAGTCAACTCATCGCAGGTACCACCTGCTCAACACGTAACATCCCCGATCAGTCCACCTCCGGATCCGGCCCACAAGTACCACACTCCTGGTAACTTGTCAAATCAATCACACTCTAGGGTTATCACGAACCCAGCTGCTCACTACAGCACATCCATCCTGATCGATCCATCGCTCTCGACTTCGAAAAGTCGTCATACTCCGATACTGGTATCCAACCAACCCATAACCACTATCCAAGGACCTCGTCCACTCATAAATCTATGGTTTCCAACCGTTGGGCCCACAAGAACTTGGCACTACTCAGTGTTAGGCACTACTAAACCACGACATGCCACAATCACGGCATACCATACCAAACCATATTTGTACCGTGGCATCCCCTGCCAGTCGACATCCCTCCGGGATTCGACCCACTGAAACATGGCATCTCACGCCAAATATGATCAAACGTTCTTATTTCTAACAGTCTCAACTAGGGTCATCCACGACCTCCACTGATATTACTTTGACACAACCCTCAATCCAATATGACCACTCAACGGTCCCGACTCTCAAAGTCGTCATACGGGGACAACTGGTCAACTAGGTCCCATCCACTAGTAACATTACGGCTCTAAGTCGTTGGATTCACATGCACATCAATCCTACTCAGGATCAAACCTCTCGAAAACAGGGCATCCTATGCTAATCGAACCTTAAACCATCACACCACGTGCCCAACATAACCCAACCAGGGTTCGATTCCACTAAATCCACATACTTTCACCCTAACTATCAGGTTGATAACGAGCTGTTACCATTCCAGAGACATCACATCCAGTATCTACGTACAACTCAAAGAGCAAACTCACGCTCTGATACCACCTTTGGTATCAGAGTACCACATGTTATCACGCTCTGACAGGACCCGTCCCAATCCCCCTGGATTATTGTACCCACTCGGGGTTCATCAGAGTATGCCAAGATCGGTGGTGGCATGTGATGTCTCGATCTTTGTTACAGCCTACATCCGCTATTAATCTGAAGGGTATTAAAACCATAAAAGCTGTGAGTGGACAAAACAACAGTTTATAAAAATTATTTATCAAAAAGACATTTATACCCTTCACGTAAAATTATGCATGCATCATAAAACAGTTATTTCAAATACTTTCTCGGAAGCAAGACGTATTGCTTCCAAAATCAAAACACAGTGAAAAATGCTTCTCAATCGAAGCCATTACTTCAGTAGGGTCTCCGCCCAAAACTAGATCATAGAAAACAAGTACGAGTCTCAACCCAAACAGAAAACATATACAGAATTTCAGCCCAACCCATAGAACACGTGGGAACACATCCCATCCTCAATGTCAGTCACGATTCTAATCCTAGCACATGTGTGTATAGCTCAGGACTGCTCACAATCCTAGCATGTTGCCGTGAACACATTACTCGCCGCGTCTGTCTCGAGATCATCGCAAACACATTGTTGATTGATCCCAGAGGATAACATCAGCACTCCTAAGTTGAGCCTCCCTCGGTCATTGCTTACCGCGGTTGTTCGACAACAAGCAGTGCATCGTGACCTCTCCGGAAGGAACACATCCGCAGTCTAGAGGCGACCGTCATATCATCCGGGACTCACCCGAATGCCATCATCAATAGAGCCTCAAGCACGGAACATCACCAAATGGCTCACAACCCGAAGTATTACCAAATGGGTCATAGCCCGAAAACCAGTGTCCAACGACACTTCATATCCCCGGATTCCTCAAATCCTATAAATTCCATAATTGGGTCTCATGCCCGAAATATCTTTCATAAAACTCATAACTAAGGATTAAAATATCGATATCGACGGATATATCGCTAGTCAAATTTACAGATATCTCGCTCTAAATATCGATATCAATATCGATATCATTTATAGTCAACAAAAATAATTGAAATTTAGTCTAAAGTTGGAAATTTTTAATGAAACTTTGGAAAAAACTAAAGTACTCAATAATTGTTATATAAGACTAATAAAAACTATAGAATAACTTTGATACAATAAATATATGATATATAATATAATATAATTGAGTCTGCTGATGATTAATATATATAAATTTAAACATAAGCTAAAATTAAAACATAATTTATTGATAATTTTTACAAAAAATACTTTACTTATTAAAAATAATTCAAAACCAATAATAAGTAAAAAATAATTCAAAACCAAGGGTCTACTAATGATTAATATATATATATATATATATATAATTTAAACATAAGGTAAAATTAAAACATAATTTATTAATAATTTTGTACGAAAGAATACTTTACTTATTAAAAAATAATTCAAAACCAATATGCTCACAACATTAAACTTCAATTATCTACAATAATATTGAACAATTAAAAACAATATACTAAAAAAAGATTAATCAATTTGGTATTAAAATATAAAAATCTTCTCTACCATTAATGTATTTTTTTTCTTCAATGTATTAAGGGATTTGGTTGAAAAAGCTAAGCATTCAATCTTGGCCACCAAACCCTAGCCGCACATGTGCACAACACATTATTCTCCATGACACATTTGCCCTTTCCAATGTTCCATAATTGCAAATTTGCCATTAAGTCAAATTAAAGACAAGTTGAGTCTCGAGAGTTCTAATCTCTGAGATAATGAAGAACTAAAGATGCAGAAAAACTGGGAAGACAAAGGAAAAGCTGAAGATGGCTGCTTCTTCCCTCTCCAGCTCTGCAATCCGTTGGCTCTTTGGACAAGATGACCGCTGCTCTCCGTTGCTTGCCGCTGCCTAACTTTGCCCGACTCTGCCACCACTCTCTAGATGAGATAAAATATCCACAATTTGTTGAGGATGAAGATGTAAGAGGGTATTGATTGTTTTCCTCTCAAATTTTTCTCTTTAGTCTGCTTGATTAATGAAATTTGGAAAAAAAAATTCAGTTTTAGAATTTTTTTTTGCTCTTGCCTCTTGGTGATTTGATTTCGCCGGATATCCGTTAATATCGAACGATATCGGTGATTTTTGTAGATATTGGGTGATATTGGACAAAAGGTTCGATATTGGGGGAAATAATTTCTTCCCCCTAGTTTAGGTGTCGAGCCCTCAAATTTCCGATATATCCACCGATATATCGGCGATATCATCGATTTTTTAAACCTTGCTCATAACTGGGTCACCGCCTGACACCGCCCGACTTATCTCACATTTGACTATACTCTAAGTCAAATCTCAAATCAACTGGCTCGTACGTTTGAAAGATATTTCCAAATCCGAAAACCATTTCTCGTTTCCCAAACACTTTCAAAATCACCCTTGACTTCAATCAAGTCAAGGTCGATCAACTGGGACTCGTGCGCGGATCTCGATTTCACGCATCTCCGTGAAATCCTCAAAACCGTAAATCAGTTCCTCAGTTCACACCTCTCTGTGAAACCTTCGGAATCACATAAAACACAAGCACGTAGTATACTCGATCGAAGCCCAAACATCATATAAAATAAAAATTTTGAACTACGTGCCATAACGCATTTTCCTCCAAAAATGCCAAACAATTCATATTTAAATCACTTGCACTCATGGCATCTCAAAAAATGTTCATAAACACATATAAAACATTTATGCATGCATCATATTCATAAAAAAAAAAGTCCACTCACAGATCGTCCATGCTGCGCCTCGATGCGCGTGGCATAAGCCTCTCCGGGCTAATCCGACCTCTCCGGGTCATCCAGACCTGTCCAAAACATACAAAAAGGTTACTACGAACCTAGACAAGTCCATATCAAGAACCCCCAATATTCTCAAAAAAGTCAACGTGTCTTGGACACACATCCCTAGGCTTTAAGCCTCAATTTGACCAACCTAACGATCTCCAATCGACTCGAAACCACCACCATTGGATTCGTATCGTGGTGGTGGTTTAAACAATATGAATCGAATGGTGGTGGTTTCGAGTCGATCAGAGATCGTTTTGTTGGTCAAATTGCGGGTTAAAGCCTAGGAAAGTGTGTCCGGGACACATGGACTTTTCCGGGAATGTTTGGGATTCTTGATTAGGACTTGTCTAGGTTGGTAGTAACCTTTAAGTATGTTTTGGACAGGTTCGGCTGACCCGGAGAAGTCGGATTAGCCCGAAGAGGCTTATGGCATGCTTATCGAGGCGCAGCTTGGACGGTCTGTGAGTGGACTTTGGTTTATGAATATGATGCATGCATAATTGTTTGATATGTGTTTATGAACATGATTTAAGATGCCATGAGTGCATGTGATTTAGATATGATTTGTTGGGAATTTTTGGAGGAAAATGCGTTATTGCACGTAGCTCGAGATTTCTGCTTTATGTGATGTTTGCGCTTAGGTCGAGTGTACCACGTGCTTGTGTTTTATGTGATTCCGAAGATTTCATGGAGAAGCGTGAAACCGAGGAACTGAGTTACGATTTTTTAGAATTTCATGGAGATGCATGAAATCGAGATTCGGGCACGAGTCCCAGTTGAACTATGATTTGAAAGTACTTTGGAAATGAAAACTAGTTTTCAGCTTTCTTTCGGGCGCATAACCCAGTTGATTTAAGGTTTGACTTAGAGTACAGTCAAACGTGAGATAAGTCGGGCAGTGACCTAGTTATGATTTTTACGAAAGGTATTTCGGGCATGAGACCTAGTTGTGGATTTGATAGGATTCAAGGAATCCTGGGATATGAAGTATCGTAGGACACTGGCTTTTGGGTTGTGACCCATTTGATGATGTTCCATGTTTGAGACCTTATGTATGATGGTAACATTCGGGTTCATCCCGGGTGTTACGGTGCTCGCCTCCGGACTGCAGATGTGTTCCTTCCGGAGAGGTCATTATGTACTACCTGTTGTCGAGCAGCCGCGGGAAGCAATGACCGACGAAGGCTCGACTTGGGAAGTGCTGTTGAGATACTCTGAGATCAATCGGTGATGTGTTCACGATGATCTAGAGACAGTCGCGGTGAGTGATGTGTTCACAGTGACATACTAGGATTGTGAGCGGTCCTGAGCTATATGCACATGTGCTAGGATGAGAATCGTGACTAGCATTGGGATGTGTTCCCATGGGATGTGTTCCAACGTGTTCTATGGATTGGGCCAAGGTTTTTTTTGTGTTTTCTGGTTTTGGGCTAAGACCCTGTATGATTTGGTTTGGGGCTGAGACCCTACTGAGGTACTGGCTTCAATTAAGAAGCATTTTTCACTGTGTTTTGATTTGGGAAGTAATACGTCTTGCTTCCGAGAAAGTATTTGAAATAATTGTTTTATGATGCATGCATGCTTTTACGTGAAGGATATAAATGTATTTTTGATATATATGAGTTTTATAAACTGTTGTTTTGTCCACTCACAGATTTTATGGTTTTAATACCCTTCAGGTTGGTAGTGGATGCGGGTTGTAGCAGAGATCGAGACATCACATGCCACTGCCGATCCTAGAGTACTCTGATAGACCCCGAGCGAGTGACGAGTTTATCCCTGGTCTGACACGCGGTATTAGACGGGAGCAGACACGTCCCATGATAATCCAGGAGGATTGGGATAGGTCCTGTCATGTTAGTTTTGGTTGAACAGCATTGGTTTTCTGGGACATGTCATTTCAGCTGACGGGATTAGTGTGGATCCCCAAAAGACCAACGCTGTGACTAATTGGGTGCGACCGACGACAGTGACCGAGGTACGGAGTTTCCTGGCTTTGGCGGGCTACTATTGGAGATTCGTAGAGGGTTTCTCCAGTATTGCAGCCCCTTTGACTCGATTGACCCGGAAGGGAGTAAAGTTCGTATGGGATGAATGGTGCAAGCAGAGCTTTCAAGAGCTGAAACATCGATTAACCACTGCACCCGTCCTTGCACTTCCGGATACCAACGGGGAATTCGAAGTCTACAGTGACACATCATTGCAAGGACTGGGTTCCGTATTGATGCAGAATGGCAGAGTGATTGCATACGCTTCGAGACAGCTTAAGCCACATGAATTGAATTATCCTACACACGATTAGGAGTTGGTTGCGGTGGTTCACACTTTGAATATTTGGAGACACTATCTGTTCAGAGAGACGTGTAGAATTTTCACTGATCACCAAAGTCTGAAACATTTGTTTACCTAGAGAGAATTGAACATGAGGCAACGACGGTGGCTAGAATTGATCAAGGACTACGATTGTACGATCGAGTATCATCTGGGAAAGGCGAATGTTGTGGCAGATGCACTTAGTAGCAAGTCAGCAGGATCGATTACTCACTTGAGGATAGTGTATGTTCCCTTACTTGTGGAACTTCGAAAGACTGGAGTCATGCTAGGGATGGACGATCGGGGAACTTTATAGGAAGTTTTCATGTATGACCTGTGCTGGTCGATCGGATCATTGAAGCTCAATTCCAGGATCCTACACTATGTGTTTATAGAATTGAAGTTGAGGCGGGCAAGAGACTTCTCTATCCGGGGCGATGGAGCTCTAGTAAAACTGGGTCGTATGTGTGTACCTGTAGTGGCAGAGTTGCGGACAGAGATTCTTGAAGAGGCCTATAGTTCGGCATATGAAATGCATCCGGGAGGGAAAAAGATGTACCGTACCCGCCGGGACCACTATTGGTGGGGAGGTATTAAGAAGGATATAGCAAAGTTTGTCAATAGATGTTTGAACTATCAGCAGGTTAAGGCGGAGCGGTAGAGACCGTACGAAGCCATGCAACCACTTCCGATACCTGAATGGAAGTGGGATCACATCACTATGGACTTTGTATTCAAGTTACCTAGGACGCAGAGCGGCTTTGATGGAGTCTGGGTAATTGTGGATAGATTGACGAAGTCGGCACATTTCCTACCGGTACGTGAGATGTACAAGCCAAATCGGTTGGCTCAACTGTTCGTAGACGAGATAATTAGACTACATGCTACGTCGAAGTCGATAGTTTCTGATCGGGATCCACGCTTTACTTCCATATTCTGGGGGAGCTTACAGAATGCCTTGGGTACGAACCTACACTTCAGTACAGCTTTTCACCCACAGACTGATGGACAATCCGAAAGGACTATACAGACAATGGAAGACATGATGAGGACATGTGTGCTACAGTTTCAAGATTCGTGGGATACCCATTTGCCATTGATGGAGTTTGCGTACAACAACAGCTATCAAGCAAGTATCGGAATGGCAATTTACGAGGCACTGTATGGTCGGCTATGCAGGACACTTGTCTGTTGGATGGAGGTAGGAGAGCGAGCAGAAGTGGGGCCATATTTGAGGGATATAACCCAGGAGACAATCTGAGTTATCAAGAAGAGATTGAAGGCGGCAGAGGATCGCCAAATAAGCTATGCAGATCGACGAATTCGGGACTTGGAGTTCACAATTAGAGATTTTGTATTCCTGAAGTTATCTCCGTGGAATGGAATCATTCGCTTTGGTCGACATGGGAAATTGAGTCCCCGTTATATTGGACCGTACGAGATTAAAGAAAGGATTGGTTCAGTTGCATATAAATTGGCGTTACCTCCAGATCTTACCAGGGTACACGACGTATTTCATGTGTTTATGCTATGAAAGTATCTACGGGGGGAATCACATGCTTTACCCATAAAACCATTAGAATTAAGGATTGATCTGAGCTTTGATGAGCAACCAGAGCAGATTTTGGATCGAAAGGACAAAGTACTGAGGAACATGACGATTCCGTTGGTAAAAGTGTTGTAGAGGAATCATGACGTAGAGGAAGCGACGTGGGAACCGGAGGATTAGATGAGGGAGCAGTATCCATAATTGTTTGAGTAAATTTCGAGCCCCAACTTTTTGTAAGGTGGGTAGGCTGTAATGACCTGAACTTTTATAAATAATATTTTAATGCAAAATGACCATTTTGCCCCTAAGGGGGAAAAAGTTAACTTTTAACCCGGGAGACTTTTAGAACTTTGAACAATGACCGTGACGTAGATCGAGATGTCATGAGTCCTTAGACAGGTGGCACGTTGAAAACGGACATTCGACGGAAAAATTATGATCACGAAATCGAAATCAGTTAAACTTACGTCCTGGGATTTGAATAAAATAACATTAAATCTGATAAATGGCTAAATTATTGTGAAGCCTTGGATGAGTAACAAGTGTCACTCATCCCATGGCCAAATGTACCCAAAATGTGGATCTTGTCGATTGGTTATCCTTTTTATATTCTAACCCCCTTCCCCTCACCGTCCATCATATTCATCTCAGCAATTTTCCTTTCATCCTCTCCCTTCATCATCATTAGTTCATCCCCATCATTTTGTTTCGAACCCATGCACCCCATTTCGCACAAACACCATAACCTTCATGTAAGACCCGTGTCTTAGAGGGAACGGTGAACAATCCCACATTCCTGCGAGTGGGGGATGGTCTGGGAGGGGAATGATGGTGTGTCTTAAAGGTGTAAGCACACACATATCTAGCGTGAGGCCTTCTGGGAGCTCACTACCTTTGGATTCCGGGGGAACTCAAAAGTTAAGCGAGTGGAGGTTGGAACAATCCCATGATGGGTGACCCACTGGTAAGTTTCACCGTGAGCTCCCGGGAACAAAACCCTGCGGGTGTGATGGTGCACCCTGCCTAGAGGGGACAATATCAGGTTAGATAGAGTAGGCCGTTGCGCAACTCTGATCAAAACAAGGCCTTTTGGGAGCTCAATTGGATTTAGGGGGGATTGGAACTCCAAAGTTAAGCAAGTTGAGGCAGGTGCAATTTCATGATGGGTGACCCCCTAGGAAGTTGCACCGTGAGCTCCCGAAAACAAAACCGTGAAGGCAATGACAAGGAGGCCCAAAACGGACAATATCGTGCTAGATGTGTCGAGTCCTAACCGGGGAGGGTTGGGTCCTGACAGAATGGTATCAAAGCCAGACCTCGACCAGGAAGTGTGCCAGCGAGGACGCTGGACCCTAAGGGGGGTGGATTTTAAGACCCGTGTCCTATAGGGAACGGTGAACAATCCCACATTCATGCAAAGGGGGAACGGTGAGCAAAACCCTGCGGGTGTGATGGTGCGCCCTGCCTAGAGGAGACAATATCGTGTTAGATAGAGTGGGCCGCTGCCCAACTCTGATCTAACCGAAGACTTTTGGGAGCTCAAGTGGCTTTGGGGTGGATTAGAACCCCAAATTTAAGCGAGTTAAGGCTGGTACAATTACATGATGGGTGACCCCCTGTGAAGTTGCGTCGTGAGCTCCCGAAAACAAAACCGTGAGGGGAAGGGCAAGGAGGCCCAAAGCGGGCAATATCGTGTTAGATGAGTCGGGTCCTGACTGAGGAGGGTTGGGTCCTGACACTTCACCCTCATCTGTCACTGACCAACTGAAGGAGCTCGTGAGTGTGTAACTGGGAGGGTGTGACCAGTGAGATAAGGACGAGACGACGGGGAGGAGCTCAAGCAGTCCACGGCGGAGGTAGGCTGGAAAACCCGAAACCCCTCCTTTTTACCCATTTTCAAAACTTTTATTTTTGACGTGTATGGATCGATGTAATTTTTTAGGGATGATTCTAGGGTCCGAGATGAGTTGTTTGGTGCTGGTTTCGTGGATCCAGGTGGCTAGAAACTGAAGAACACGACGAAAGAAAAATCGGTTGCGGGGTTTTGAGTTACAGGTAAAAATCTCGAGCTTTTTAATGGTTTTTGGATCCATAGAACCCTAGGCTAGACTTAGACGAGCATGTAGGCCAAAAATGGTGGTCGAAGTAGGGAGAACCAGCGGGGTCACTGTCGCGGGTCTGCGCGACTTGGTTGCAGGACGCGTATGAGGGTTGAAGATGAGATGACGTTAGCATGATGTCATCTGATGACGTTAGTTGTCCGGTCTGACATGTCAGTGATGATGTCAGCAGTGACATCAGCGTTGACTTGTTGACGTTAACATTATAGCAGGTTTGACCAGAGAGTTTACTTGGCGTGTGGGAAAAGATCTCGAGGTGGGACCACCATTATCTTTTAGGTTTCGACGATACGAATCCAACGACGGTGGTTTCGTGTCGATCTGAGATCGTTTGATTTATCAAAATTGGGTTTATTGCCTCGGGAAGCGTGTTCGGAACATATTTCGAGATGATACTATTCCTAGGCCTTAAGTATAAGTTAGTAGCAACCCATAGTAACCTTTGCATATGTTTTGGACTGGATAGGGACTGTGCAATAAGCTTTGGGACAGGTTTTGACATTCGGTTAGGCACCGGGACCGGACTGTGAGTGGGCCTTTGATTTCATTAACCCTTGCATGCATAAACTGTTTTAAGTACGTTATCCTATGATTTTAATTGACATATTTGGGATACTAAGATTTACTATTTCACACATTTTACAAGATGTTGGGCATGTGACCCGTCTGGTTAGTATATGAATTGTTTTCAGAATCAAGCACAGTTTTTGATGATTTTTTTTTTAAATTCTGCATTGTATAGACCTACCTTAGCTTTGCTGTCTCCTCCAGCTATTGGTACCCTGGAGTGGTCACATCGCATTGCCTACGAAGGGTCATTCTATGGAATAACCGGACCGTAAAGTGACTCAAAAGCAGAATTGCTTACATTAGGCGTCAGAGACGTCATGCATTTGGGATGTCATACCCGGACAGGGTTATGGATTAGGACTCGGGATTGAGACCCCGGGCAGCACGCGTAGCTTCGGGACTGCGACCTTATTAGGCCTTTGGGATGTTAGACATCTGGGATGTCTGGGTTGGGATGTATAGTGCAGCTGATTTCATGATTATGATTATGTTATTCTATTTATGACTATATATATTGTGTTATTATGGATTGTGACTCTGATGCATGCATGATTTGAAAACGGAGGGGTAAAACTGTATGTTTACTATACTGTTAAACTATTTAAAAAACTTTATATTTTCGGACCACTCACCCTTATTGTTTTATTGACCCCTCCAAGTCGTGCTACTAAGGAAAATGAGGACCCGGAGTGACACGACCCATCCCAATCCCCCCCTCCCCCGGGATTAACGTGGGATGCGCCATGCTCCCCTCTGACACGAAGTGTTAGACAAGGGATAATACGTACCTCAGCCCATATGGGGCTCCCAAAGCTCGCCAGGATCGGTGGAGGAGTGCGATGTCTCAGTCTCTGCAACAGCCTTCATCCGTGATCAACCCGAAGGGCATTAAAACCATTAAGAACTGTGAGTGAATGAAAATCAATAAGTTTATAAAAACATATTTCATAAAGATATTTATGCCCTTCACTAAAAAGTATGCATGCATCGTAAAATCAGTAATCAAAACATTTACTCAAAAGAACCATTAAGGCCTTAGCCCAAAAACTGTAACTCAAAACCAAATGTGGGAACTCAGCCCAAAACTATAGAATACCAAAATCCGTAAATTCAAAATCAAGTGGGCCACTACCCAAATCCATAATCACAAATCCACAAATACTGAAATACCATTTCAAGATTCCAATAATCCTTATTTACCACATAACCATCTCCGGCATCCTAGATTCCTAGCGTCCCATACGCTCGACGTCCCAAAAGTCATATCTCACGGTAATAAGCAACGCGTGCTACCCGGGGTGTCTCCGGGTCAATATCTCCGACATCCTAGATGTCTGACGTCCTAGACGTCTAATCATAGCATTCCTGCTCATGAGTCACTACACGGTCCGGTAGCTCCGTATAATGACCCCTCGCAGGTAATGCACCGTGGCTTCCCTAGTGCCCCAGACACCTGAAGGAGACCATCACATATCCTCGTATCAAGATGGTATATGGAAAACAGTTTTACAAAGTCATTTCAAAACATCTCAATGGGCCCTGCCCGAAATCTCCATAAAACTTCACAAATCCATTTAGGGTCCCTGGCCCAAAACCACGTTTATGAAACATATGGTCCCATACCCGAAATCACATTTATAAAACTAACTAGGCCTCATGCTCGATTTTGTAAACCATTGGGCCCCCGGCCCGATCACATGACTTAAAAGGGTCTCAGCCCGATTTCGTAAACCAACTGGGCCCTTGGCCCGATCACATAATTCAAATGGGTCTCATGCCTGAGTTCATCTTTCCATAACCAAAACCATGCCATAGAACCATTATTAAACTAACAATCACATAGCCATAGCATAAACTCGTAAATCTCGAAATACATATAAATAAGGCATTATCTCGAAATACGTGTAATCACATAAACCACCAGTGCCACAATCATCATCATAGAAATCGCGTATGTAAAACATATAAAATCGTTATGTATGCATCACAGTTTACAAAACAAAGTCCACTCACAGACCGTCCTACGCTGCCGCTTCGATATGCGTGTCGTAAGCCTTCCCGAGCCCCACCACTATCACCGCGACTTCTAAACCTGTCCAAATCAAACTATAGAGTTACTAACCTCTTCATTAACCTCCTACTAAAGCCCCGTAATTTGCCCAAATTTTTAACTATTTTTAAACTCGATTCAAAACCTTCGGACACCCCGAAACATATCGAGACGATGTCCGATCAACACGAAACCAGTCCCAAAATGTTCTTTACATCGAATAGATTATTTCACATGTTGAAATCATGACCCAAAAGTGTAACGACCCATCCCGGAAGTCGGGATTAGAGTAGTGATTAATGACAAGACAGTGCAGAATGACGATTTTTCCCTTGGAATGGGCAAAATGTTGACTTTTAGTTTGGGTAGTCAAATGGACTTTGATCGATGACCGTGACGTAGTTCGGTACATCACGAATCCGTAGACAGGTGGCACGCCCGAATTCGACATCCGAGGAGGAAGTTATGATGTTCGGAAGGTTGAGGGCATTTTTGTAATTAGGTTAAAAAGGGAAATTTGTTGACTTTTTACACGGCAAGCTTACTTCACGCAAACCGAGCACTGTTGGGTAGATCTCGACGTCCTGAGTACAACGACAGGCGGCACGCCTTCATCGGACATCGGACGGATAAGTTATGGGTCTAGAATGTGAAGGGTAAAATAGTAATTTTGACACTTAGGGGCAAATTAGTCTTTTAACACTTTGGGAATTGTGCAACCGGATAGGGACACATGGGCTGAGTTAATTGGATATTTTGGAGAGTTGACCACAGGGTGAGTGACACCTGGCCGGTTCTTAGAGGCTTCCAGCCTTTTCTTTCACAGTTAAACCAACATTGTTTAAATTGGTTGTTTGGGATAACGTTTAACTGAGAGAAACAGAGACAGTGACGATTGTGGAACCTTACCCCATCGACTTTGACCAGATGAAGATGGAGTGTGAAGGCAAGTTGCAGGGGCGGTTGTACGGAGATGATTGGTGGTCACGGCGAGGTTCGACAGTAAAGGACGACGGTGAAATTGAGAGAAACCCGTAAGTCCTCTGTTTCTAATTTCAAATTTAAACGTTACAGTTAAGGGTTAAGGAGCTCAATTGAATACGACATCGTGATTCGGAGGTGTCTGGGAATCGAATGGACTTGAACGGGCGGCTCGCCGTGGACGGCGGTCGGTGAACCCGACACGGTAAGATTGGGTTTCAAAATTGATTATGGGTTTGTAGACTTTGTTGATGCATACTAATGATTGTAACACGATCATGGAAGGTAAACACGTCGACTGGAACAAAAAGGAAGGCTGGAGGAGGTTAGAATCGAAGACGGACATAGTTGTAGAGCCTGGTTATAAGTTTGCTTCGGGAAGGTAATTTTCAGGCCCTAATTGTTTAAATAAGGTAGTTAGATCACTTAGAAATGGGAGGACGAAGCTAGGGAAATTAACTGGGTTAAAAAACAGACTGAAAAGAACGGAAACCGTGAATGTCGGTTCACGGCTGGACCGGATTACAGAACCGGTTCAGACTGGGTTTCTTGAGGACATGGATGATGAACAGTAACCGCGCGTGGGTTCCACGCGCAAAAACTTCCAGACGCGTGTGGGGGCGCATGCGGGGTAGTTTGGGAAATGTTCCAACATGACTTTTAAAGTATTCGATGTAACGAACATTTTGGCGCTAGTTTCGAGTTAATCGGACATCGTCTCGATAGTTTCCGAGATATCAGAAGGTTTTAGGGCTTGGTTAAAAATAATTAAAAATACGAGAAAATTATGGGGCTTTAGTATGAGTATTTTGAAGTATTTAGTGACCTTAGTATGGGATTTGGACAGGTTTGGGAAAGCCGAGGATAGCGGAATGGCCAGGAACTGCGTAAGTGCGCGCGTATCGAGGCAACGGCGAAATGGTCTGTGAGTGGATTTTGCTTTATAACTTGTGATGCATGCATATATGTTTTTATATGTTTTCTATACGTTATTCTATGATTTACTTTATGATCTTGATGGT